>VDFB02099947.1:0-15043 GCA_007258455.2 Sequoia sempervirens | reverse complement strand
GAGATTGCTTGTCCTCGAGCAATCCGCACCTAAATACCCAACACCAACTTCTGGGATCCCATATTAGTTTCATAAATCTGCAAACTCTACTATATTGCAAGAGATCTTCAAATAGCATCTCCTTATCTCTCCTAGATATTGGTGCAATAATTCTCAACATGTAATCAACAAACTCACCATCACATACCTTAGCTTTTGCAAAAGACCGTTGCGCTACTTTGATTAACATGCTTTCCAAATCCCCATAAGGTTGATGACTCATGATTGGAAGTGAAAACATCATGAAACATGTAAAACCATCAACTTCATCATGCACAAAACAAGTCTCCTTCCTCTTCACTGATGCTACCCTGGGTGCACCATCTAACAAAGCTTTTGATACAATCCCATCAAATATGAACTCTATCTCCACAAAAGAAGGAATACTTATGTTTGGAAATGCAAGCATTATGCAAGGATAACTCAATGTAGCACAATCTCCAACATGACAATAAGCCTTAGCTGAAACCAAAACATTACATTCCATTTGTCCTTCCAATAATTAAGATCTCATGAAGCAAGGAATAATAATACCGCTATGCAATGCCATACCTCTTGTGTACCTTGCATCTATCATCCCTATTTCATACTTATTCATAAAAGATTGGAGATCAAAAATATGAAGCCTCTTACCAATGATATCCCCTTGAAGCATTTCAATCACCATGTAACTACCAAAATCATGTGAAGACAATGTATCACTGTTTATGATCATGAAATCAACATTTGCATCATACTTGTCAATGGTGGCTCCATAAATATCATGCACATTATCTTCAATTTTTGAATGTTCATTCCTTTGAAGTTTGGAAGTTTGATGAAGGAAAGTACCTAGTTGTTGCCTTCCACGGTCCATGTGGCTGAATTTTTCTTTGATATCCTGCAGGCGCTGTTTTCCTTGAGCAGCCAACATCTTTGCTCTTCTAGCTCTTTGCAACCACTCATTACACCTGCTATTCATCCTCTTAACCTCTTCTATGCCATGATGCACAAAATCAGATTGTTTGCAGCTTGAATTCACAATACATTCTTCATGTTCAACACACAAAACTTAATGCTAACATTAGAGGATTCCATAACATTGTCATCTTCATGTGATTTACCTATCACCTCATGATTATGTGGAGGTATTAGACTGCTGTTTGTAATCAGAAAATCAGAATTATCGTTCCTATTTGTGCTATCTTCATGTGAATTAACATTTCCACCTTCAAGGCCACTCAACTCACAATTTGATTCCTTGCCATTATTGTGCAAAGTTGATGAGATAATGCTATGATCATCAAAAGAATCCATACCTTCATTTTGCTGATCAATCACTGCTGATTTAGCAATCTCCATATCAGCGTACCCTTCAACCTCACTGTTGTCATGAAGACTCATGTGTCCCTCACTCATGGATGCATGGAGTGATTCTTCTTTGCCCATTTTGTCATCTTGTTGAAGTGAAACTGTGAACATGGCTTCATCTTCTTTATGGCTTCCACATGCATGCCTAAGTGTCCAAACACCTTGACATGTGAAACATTGTTGTTCTCTCCTTAATTGATTTTTGCTCTTCTTAGGTTCACCTGTAAGGTGCACATCACGAGGAAGAAATTCTTCTTTCTTTCCTTTCTTCTTTTATTTTCCCTCTGTACTAGTAAAGATTATTTGCATTTGTGTTCGACTTCCTTTATTTTGCAAACAAAGGATCTAAAATTTCCAGATGTTGTAGAAGCCTAGTCAAATTTTTGTCATACTCCTAAAAGACCTACATGTGAGTTCTCACTTTTTGCATAGACTCCCATTTTTACTTCAAAAACCACCAATCACCGCAACTAATATCACTAACCCAATAGACGACGTAGGTTCATAGGCTCTCATACCACTATAATAACCCTTCTTAGATTTAATGGTCTTTACACGATTTCCATTTGACACATTGTCATTTTGTCAAATGGATGACATGCACCAACTCGAAAGTGTTTTAGAAGGTTATTAATCGAAGTGGTTGCAAAGGTTATGCTAATGCCAATGACAAGTGTGAAATGCATGCATAATAATTCTAGATAGATTAAGGAAGAACTACATTTTCCAAATCAGTTGTCCTTTCACAAACATATATTTCTTAACAAGCATCCTAATATACTCATGCTATACAATAACAAATTCAATAGATTGAAAGAATAATACATTATTTCAGAATTAAGACCCATCACTACATTCATATACTTAGAACAAGAGACTTACAATCTACATAATCATAATCTTCCCAGAAGCTTCAATTTTCATAATTATTCATTTAGATAAAAACATCGCATAATAAATAAAATATTAACAAATTGTAATCATTTTGTTCATACCTGTGAATGGAAAATTACTCCCTCGTGAACCTCTCCCAAATATCTTTGGAGATTTTCTTATTGTAAATAAGGGCTAAAATTATCAATTGTTATGTGCTAGCTGCAAAATCAAACCCTAATAAAAATGAAGCACAAATAAGCATAAAGACATAAAAACATGGAACAATATTACCAAAATCTTCATACCACCATTGATTCACCTTCATTTCACTTCTCCATTTTGCTTGAATAAGATAATTTCCCTAGATTTTTGAGTATGCAAATAGGCCTAATGACAATGACAAAGCAAAATATTGAAGATTCTATATGACTATGGATGCACTTGACTTGATGTTGATAGAAGATGACTCTAGATAGCTTGTGGATGCAATAACTAGATAGCAAAAGGTAGGTAACAAATGACAATGACAAGGTCTTTTATAGGAAAGACAATTTTGAATGAAAGGCTAAGATTGAAACGTCAATAATCAATGGCCAAGAATGAAAGATGTAGGTATGGACTAGGGTTAGGGAAAAATGATAAGGATTGATGGTCAAGATTAAATTATAAATAATTTAATCAAGGGTGGAGGTTAATTGAGACATGGATAGATAAGGACTTAATGTGGAAGATAAGATTGGCATAGACAAAGAGGTGATAGGATATTAAATAATAATAAAATTATTTAATCTAGGTGGCCAATAATAATTAAATAATAATTATTTAATTATAGAGGAATGTGACAAAGGGAATCTTTTGAATTAAATAATGATTTAATTCAAAATTCAAGAGAGTGGACCAATTAAATAAATTTAATTTATGATAGAAGAGGCTAATGAATAATTAAAATAATTCAAATAATTATCTAACTATAGTGGAAGGTGATAAATAATTCAATAAATAAAGATTTATTTAATTTTAGAAAGAAAAGGACTTAATTAGTGACGTAATTAAATAAATATAATTTATTTAATTAATCAAGGAGGAATAATAATTAAATAATTAAAATTATTAAAAATGGTGGAGCGTCGGCATAGGCAGGGTTTTTGAAGACACCAGGGGTTGTAATATGATGGAGGAATGCAACCCAGATGGCCTTTCAACAAAATAAAGGGAAGAAATGCTCAGAAACATAGAAGGAATGAAACCTATCAGGTATGGAAGGCTTTGGCTAACCAGGGTTTTAGAACTGGTGCCATAGAAAATGTTGGTCAAAAAGCCAGACAAAATGTGCAGAATGATAGGAGGTTCAGGTCGATGTTTTTAAATGAAAGTATGGACTTTAAACAACTGGATGGAAAGTTTTGGTGCCCAAAGCAACAGGCTGAGAAGGCAGAACCAAGCAAGTAATGCCTAACTTTCCCCACACTACTATGATTTCTTTGATGTTGGAAAATAGAGAATGGAGTGACTCTGTTAGTTTTCTTAAGGCCCACACCTTTTTCATGAAATGGGGAGGGAAATGACCGGCTTACTCCAAGATTAGGGATTGGTGTGATGCACACTGGGGCAAAGACTGTGGTCTTAAAACCCTTGAAAATGGTTTCTATTCAGTGATTTTCTAAATGACTCAAGATAAAGAATGGATCATCAATAGTGGCCCATTCCTGATGGGAGGAAGGGGCTTCTATATAAAATATTGGACACCAAAATTTGATCCTAATATACCAAACATTAAGGAAGTTTCTATGTGGATCAGATTGAAGAATCTCCCATAGGAGTATTGGATCTAGAAACCCTTAAAAATATTGGAAATAGACTAGGTTTTTTTGTGAAGTTGGAGGAAGCCATGGTAAAATCATATTATAGCATGTTTCCTAGGGTTTTCATTTTATGGCAGACAATCCACCCACTTCCAGAAATGATAGAGTTAAAGACATGGGAAGGTATTTGGCATCAAGTGGTGGAGATTGAGGATGCAATGGTATCTTGCTCGAAATGCATAGGGAAAGAACACATAGAAGGAAACTATCCAAATGTGAAGGGGAAATGACTAGCCCAAAACTCCCTAGCTGAGGAGTTGATGAGTTTAACTGAATTTTATGAATGGGAAGATCAATGGAACTCATAGGAATGGGGGATCTGTCAAATACAACAGAGTAGGTCATCTTGTATAACAACAAGGACCAATTGCTACTAGGACGGGGTCTAGAAAGAGGAAATAGATATTCTTTTTGAAAGTGGCTATGAGATGAAGTCTCAAGTTTGGAATCACAAAGAATCTAGCCAAGATGTGGAAACTTTTGTTGTCAAAAGTGCAAAGAAAGTGAAGACCTTGCTGGACTTAGATTGGCAGATGGTAGAAGTTGTTGCTCAAAAAAAAGGAAGTGGTGTGAATGGAAGGCAAAATGAATCTCCTTTTATTGGTGGTGTTAATGTTTCGGGTCAGCTTTCCCACATAATGGTTGAGCGAACTAAACTTGAACTAGGTTTGCAAGGAAACTCCCAATCGCCAAACAAAAAGGGGAGTGTTGACAAGCTCATGCATAGTGGAGCTAAAAATCTTGGTGAAGAATGGGAACAAAACTCTCCATGCATTAATAGGCAGAACAAAGTTGTAGAGGACAAGCTTCTTGAAGATGACAAAATGATGGAGAATGAGGAAACCACCTTTAAGGACATTCCCATCTCCCCTATTCGAAATCTAGAGAGCGCTTTTGAAGGTGTCAGAGATAGTGGGGGCAACCTGGAATTCATATACAAATTTAGCTTCAAATGAGCAGCTTGGAGGTGAAGATGTGCTAGGTTTGCAAGATAGCATAGGGATTATTGAGAAAAGAACATTAGAGCAATCTTCAGCTTCATTCAGTAAGGTTGGAGAGAAAAAGAAATGTGGACCTAAAACCAATAGGATGCGTCTTGAAATGCTTGGCAATGTGGTTGGACAGAGTAAATTGAGATCAGGAAAAGGCAATGCCTTTTCTCGACAACCATGAAAATCTTATCATGGAATGTTAGGGGATATAATGCCCCTGACAAAATTTGTTTGATCAAAAGATGTTTTGATCAAACGAGGCCTAACCTAGCTTTGCTACAAGAAACAAAAATTAAGGAGCTTGATTTTGACTCATTTTATAGATGTTTTAGTAGATGGAAATGCATTCTTATAGGATCCGTGGGTGCTTCAGGGGGCCTTGGTGTCCTATGGAATGACTTAGTAGTTGACGTTTAGGTAATTCAATAGGATAGATTCTAGCAATGGTTGAGAGTTGACTCTAAATAGCTTAGGGTAAGCTTTTCAATAATCAACATATATGGTCCAAATAGCTCAGCCAAAAAAAAAGGTGTTATGGCAAGAACTATATGCAATTTTAGGCATTGAGGATGAAAGGATGTTTCTCTTGGGAGGTGATTTTAATGCTATTTTGAGACCTTCAGATAAAATGGGGGGTTTATGTTGGACAAGACAAAGCCAACAAGATTTTCGTGACTTTGTCGTGAATAATGGTCTCATTGAATTTCCCTTCAAAAATGATGAGTTTACATGGACAAACCGAAGAGGTGGTTTTCTTATATAGATGAAAAGTTGGACTAATTTTTATTAGCGGGGGATTGGGCTGATCATTAGTGGACATGCAAGGTCGAGATTCTACCCATAACTGGATCAGATCACTATCCCATAGGTATGAGAATTAAAGAAGAGGCTACACCGAATCATTGCCCTTTTAAGTTCAAAGCAATGTGGTTTTGGGCATAAGGGTTTAAGGATCTGGTGGTTGATTGGTGGAGAAGTGCCCCAAAATGTTCAAGCAATAAAGGTTTCATTTTTTTCAAAAATCTCCAATTCCTCAAGGAGCAGCTTAAAAAGTGGAATAGGGAATCCTTTAAGAATATTTTTGTTGAGAAGCTCAGATTGGAGGAGGATATGAATAACCTACACAAAAGTCATTGAGAATGGGATGAATGAAGAGGATTATGCTTATGAAAAGAACTTGAATAAAGAATACTCATAAGCTCTAGCTCGAGAAGATATTTTTTGGAGGCAAAAATCTCAAGAAACCTGGTTAAAATATGGTGATAGGAACACTAAATTCTTTCACAATTTTGTTAAGGTGCATAGATCAAATAACATGATTTTCTCTATAAAGGACTCAAACGGTAATGTTTTGAATGATGCTGATCAGATCAATAAGGAAGCCATAAGCTTTTATTCAGATATCTTTGTAGATAAATCTGATGAGTTGATGACCAATTTAAACATTCTAGATACATAATTCCTATTTGTATTTCTCAGGCCTAGAATGCTATGCTTATGGAGAAAGTTTCCATAAAAGAAGTCAAAAAGGCATTATTTTATTTGGGTGGAGATAAACCCCCTAGCCTAGATGGCTTTCCAATAATTTTATTTCAAAAGTTATGGGATATCTTTGCACATGATCTATGGGAGGTGGTTGAGGAATCAAGGTGGTTAATTCTCAAAGATTTAAACAACACTTTCATTACTTTAATTCCAAAAAAATAGGTGGTCAATTCCTTTGAGGACTTTAGAACGATTTCCTTGTGCAACACTGCCTACAAAATAATATCTAAAGTCATAGCTAATAGATTGAAAAGGGTCTTGGAGTCAGTGATTTCACTTGAGCAGAGTGGTTTCTCACCAAATAGATCATTTTTTTAAGGTGTTATAGTTGCACATGAAACCATCCACTCTATCCGAATGGAAAAGACTGAGAAAATGATGGTCAAATTAGACATTAAAAGGGCCTATGATGAAGTAAACAAGGGTTTTTTGTTGTAAGTTCTAGAGAATTTTGGATTTTGCAAAGAATAGGTGGCTTGGGTTCAGAACTGTATCAACACCCCTCATTTTTTGTGCTAGTGAATGGAAGTCCCCAAGGTTTTTTTGATTTAACTAAAGGGATCAGACAAGGTGATCCTATATCACCTTTTCTTTTTATTATCTTGGTTGCTCAATTTGAGGGAGACTAATCTCCAGGAAACGTAGTAATGGTCAATGGAAAGGCATCAAAATTGCATAAGGTATTGATCCTATTTCACATTTACAATTTGCTGATGACACTTTCTTGATGGGGGAAGCAACCTTTGGAGAAGCTCAAGTGATGAAGGAGACCTTAGACGCTTATGGTAAAGCATCTAGGCAATGTATAAATTGGAGGAAATAAAAAATATTCCTTTTTAATACACCCATTTAAAAACAACTGGAAATATTCATAATACTTGGGATGAGATCAAGATCCCCCCTAATAAATATTTGGGTATACCTCTTTTCAGGGGTACCAATAAGGCAGGTGTTTGGAAATATTTGATAGATAGTTGTTTAAGACACATGGATGGGTGGAAGAGCAAGTGGTTAACTATTGCAGGTAGGATCTTAATGCTAAAATCAATAATCTTAGCGATCTCGATTTATTCAATGATGTGTTTAAAACTTCCAAAGAAAATGATTAGAACCATAGGGCAGCGAATGAGAAAGTTTTTTTTGGAATGGTGCTAGTGAGCAGGACAAAATTCCTTTGTTAGCATGGGACAAAATTTGTCGTTCTAAAGACAAAGGTGGGGCTGGTTTAAGGGATTGACAACTCATGAATAAGCTCTTGGTGCAAAGCTAGTCTGGAGAATATATTCAAATCCAGAGCTATTGTGGGTTAAAGTTTTGAAGGGAAAATATCTTGATTCAACAGATGACCATAGGATCCTAACTATCTGAAACCCACCTAAAGGTTCAACCATTTGGAACTTTATTTTTTCTTATAGGTCAGGTATTATTAATCATATCTCATGGAAAATAGGCAATGGTCTCAAAGCTAAATTTTGGGATGACTCGTGGGAAGGCTTTCCAAATTTGCAAGAAGAGGTTGACTTGCAGGAGCTTAGACTACTCTTTTTACAAAGATGGGGTGACAAGGTGCGAGATTGTTTAGAACTAAAGCAAGGCACCCTTGGCCAGGAATGGGGTTGGAAGGAGGTAGGTAATAAAGGTTTATTAGATCAACAAGTTGAGAGGATGAAAGACATTTTTCAGAACAGGGAAGTGCTGCTAACAGAAAATGAGGACAAAGTGGTTTAGTGTGGGTCTTTGAATGTGAATTAATCAGTTAAAATTGGATATTAGTTAAATTGGATATTCTAGGTGGCAATAGTTTTTGGGCTAAGAAGCTTTGCTGGAATAAGAATTGTTTACCAAAAGCGGGCACCTTTGCTTGGCTAGTAGTGAGGGGAAGAATTTTGATAGGGGAGAGGAGGAAGAGACTCGGTTATGCAGGCCCAACAAAATGTGTGATGCGTGATGCTACTGAGGAATTAATAGATCACTTGCTTCTTCAATGCAATGTAGTAGCATGATGTTGGGAGAACCTGAAGTTGAAATTGGGATGGTAGGGGCCTCTTCAAAAGACACTAAAAGAGGTCTTTGAAGGATGACCCTCATTTTAGAAGAAATATTTACTTTCAAGTATATGGATAATAAACCCTTCTATTGTGGTTTGGGATATTTGGAAAGAGCGGAATAGGAGAAATTTTTTGAATAAACAGGAATCTCAGAGTAGATTGCTGAGTAGAATTTACCATATGATAGAAGAATTTGTAGGTATTGCTGCTTTGCAGTCACAAAATTTACGAATTCCTTATACATTGGATGATAGCAGAATCCAAAAAGCTTAGCCAGGGATAAAGATAAGGCCAACCAAGGGGGCAGAGGAATCGAATGCTAAGAGGGAAACAATTGAAGAAGTGTGCTGGGTAAAACCATTAGAAGGTTGGCATAAGGTGAATTTTGATGGGGCTGCAAAAGGCAACCCTGGACCATCAGGGGCAGGTGCAATAGTTAGAGATAGTCTTGGAAATATGATTGCTATAGGAGCTAAAAATCTAGAAGATGGGACAAATAATGTGGCTGAGGCTAAGGAAGACTTGCTTGCTATTGGCATGGCTTGATCAGTGGGAGTTCAAAAAATCCACTTACAAGGGGATTCATTGATCATCACTCAAGCAATTGCAAAACTACATAAGGGCAATTCTCAAAGAATTAGAATTTTTTGAGGACTTTCAGGTGAGCCATATTCGACGCTTGGGAAATAGAGAGGTAAACTGTCTATCCAAGTGGGTAGTATCTTTTAATAATATTAGTGAATTTAAATTTGAAGATTTCAGACATGTGCTTTTTGAGGAGGGTGAATATAGTAGCAGTGGAATCCCTTGGGACAGTGTGTAGATATGGTAGTCCTGGGTAAGTAATCACGAGCGCTGATGTGAAGAAAGGTTGTCATATATTAATTGCAAGCAGGAGGGCTAACGGTAAAAAAGATAATGACTTTTTAACAAAAAAAGCAAAGGAGGTTTAGCGGCGAAGGAGAGCAGGTACATGCCAAAGCAGGTGTAATAATTAGGACATGGGGAGTGATGATTGTCCTTTGCAGCTTGAGGGAAAAGATTTACATATTTTCTAATTAATTAACTAGATGATGTAATGACAATGTAGGCAGTAGTCTCATTGATGACGAGTGGATGGGTAGAGTTAGGATGGAAGTGTTTGACACAGATGGGTAGCCTTTTTAAGATTGCAAAACAGAGTAAAGTGCACTCATAAAGTAGAATAGAATTTCGACAGAAAGCGATAGAAGTGTTCTTAGAGTGAAAATGGAGGCAATGTTCACTTTCACAATGAAGAAGCAGCAAAAAAGGTTTTTTGGCCCAGTCATCAAGTTTAGGCTGAAGTTTTTGTTAAAATGCTCGCATGACGATGTTATTGAAGCAGTGTTGGAGATGTTGGCGAAGCTTTTCATGGGAGAAAAATGTAGGGGAAAGTTGAATGTAGATATTACCTCCATGATTTTTCTATGGGGCTTAGAATTGAATGAGGAATTTGAAGTGATTAAGTGGGTAATGCACTCACTTTTCGAGGAAGATTTGTTGCTAGGAATGAACTCATTTTTTGAATGGGCAGTTTTGGGTGTCAGGTTTAACATTACTCAAGGGATTGAGGACATGGAAGAAGTGGATGAATAGGGTGTAGACCCATTTGTGAGGTGGAAAAGGAGGATTGGTAGAGATGCCTATAGAATGGAAGAATTAGTAGCGTGGGAAAATCTAAAATTGGTGTTAAGACACCATGAGATTTTAGAAATCTAGGTGGATTCAAACATTCCTCAATAGGTCCTTCGAAGGAAGCAATCAACCAAAAGAAGAGGAGCAAGAAGAGCCAAGACAAGCAGGCATGGTGATTAGGCACAAAGGTTGCAAGTGGGTTTATGGGTGTTTTTTGTAAGCTTTTAGAAAATTTTGTTCTAAAGCTTTCCTAACCCGTTAAAGATTGAAATGGAAGGCTCTATGGATATGTTTGGAGTAGCACAGCGTGGCTGAGTTTCAAAGCAGCTGAGAATTGACTTCATTAGATTTTTTTTGTAGGGCAATTTCAGGTTTTGTTTAATACTGAACATATTGTAAAGATGATGAATTTGTAGGGGTCACTTTGTAATTACATATATGGGTGTTTTTTTTAATATAATTTAGATGTTGCCTGGGGGTGTTTTGGGTTCTTAGTTGGGAGGTTGGGAAGCTATAGTTGAATTGAGGTGGCATCTCTATGTAATTAGGCGGGTTGGTGAACGCTAGGGGATTAATAATCCTAGATAGGCACTGCTAATAGTTATGGGGGAGTGGCATTTAATATGTAGGTGGTATGGCTTGATGTAAATAATTTATATATATATAAATAAAATAAACTTATTACCGATAAAAAAAAAATAAAAATTTAATTATCAAAGACAAAAGAGGAAATGATGGAGAATTTAGAAGTCACAAGTTTTAGGACAATTTTAGTGTCTACACTTAAATCACTGTGTACCTACATAACACTTCAATTTTTTCCTTAGAGGTAGTCACAATTTTTCCAATAGTCCCGTGTTTGAGTTGAATAACATGTCTCTCCACAATCTTCTTTTTTGCAAATATGCCCTCTCGGATCAAAGCTAAAATGTGCAAAATACACGCAAATGAAGTAAGCAAAAGGAAGTCAAAAAGAAAGATAGGAAGTGGTTGCTAAATTGAAAATGAAGGAGAGAAAGGCTTCTTTTATAAGACAACCATTTTGAGCAGTGAGACATGGTCGAGCTTCTTCTAGAAAGATTCCAGATCGATGGGTAGGAAGACATGTAACAGAGTGGAGGTTACAAAACAGACGGTCAAGATTAGAAAGAGTCCAGAGGCAATCGACAGCTGGGATTCAAAAATGAGATAGTGGAGGAAGAATATGGATGAATTAAAAATTTGAAAAATAATTAATTCATGAGAAGGAATCTTTGAACAAGTGGAGACAAATAATTTATTGAAATTATTTATTTGAGGAAAAGGCAAATGGGCATTTAATTAAAATAATTTATATAATCATTTTAATTAAATAAGAGGAAATGGGAAAAGAGCATTAAATAATTAATTTGAGTTAATTATTTAATAAAAGAGAAGGTTTGGGAGATAATTAAATAATTTCAACAATTATTTAACTATAGAAGAATTAAAAGATTAGTGAATAGTCAAATAATTAATAATAATTTATTTAACTATAGGCGAATGATGATAGGTAAATAATTAAATAAGTACAGGTATTTATTTAGTTATTGAAGAAAGGAGTATCAACAGCATGAATTAATTTATTTAATTGATCAAGATAAAATAAAGGTTAAAAGTGAATTAATTAAATAATTAAAATTATTTAATTAATAGAGGAATATGATCAAGAATAATTAAATAATTAAAATTATTTAATTATTGAGAAGATGAAGACCAAGAAAAATGATGTAAGTAGATTAAAGATGTTTTAGTGTCTACACAAGCCTTTGCATAAAGCATAAGAAATAATAACTCAACAATGGATGCCCAAATGGTTTGCACTCAACTCTTTTTAAAGGCTCCAATGAATCTTCTAGAAGAAGCCAGCTTGCAACTAACTCCAACTTCTAGAAGAAACTTTATTTAATAAAGTGACCTTTTTAAATATTTTATTATTTCCACTTTATTTTAATTAAAATAATTAATCAAAGTCATCCTTTTGAAATAATATTAATTTTTGGACAACTTAAATTAATTAAGTCACTTTACCAAAAATTTGGGGACATCTTGCAAGGATTGAGAGACCCTAGGAACAGATAGAGGCATCGATAGAAGTCTGTGACTTGGGTAAAATTTGGATATTGTTGTTCTATGTAAATGTGATGTTCATTTGTGTAGCATTCATTTCCTTTTGGGATATAGTGGAATTTGAAATCCAAAATTATCTATCTATCTTTGCATTGAGGTGTTAGTGGTATTTGTAGTATTTGTGCAAAATTTGATATGGTGAAATTCTTATTTCTTTTGAATCTTTGATCAAATTTGTATCATGACTATGGACAAATGTTAGTTTTCCTTTACTAATTTATGGTTAAAAGTATACCCACTTTAGAACTCTCAAAACATAAATCTCATCATACAAGGGAGCTATACCTCTAAAATTTAGAGGAAGATCACTAACCCAATAGTGATCTCTCCAACTGTTGTTTCATTTCTCATTGCTCAACAAGGAAAATTGGGGTAATTTTTCAAGGTAAACTACAATGAAAAGTATGTTAACCAACACATTCTATTTTATTTGTTATTAGTTTTCCTTTCATTGTTGTGGTGGTAGATATGATTGTAAACCATCAACCCTCAACTTCAAGATTGAAATTTGAAAAATTGAAGGCTTATGTGTTTAGTAAATTAGTAATGAAAAATTTAAAGAATGTAAGATTTTTGTCTTTCACTTGTACCCAAAAAGATGAATAAATTATTGTGCACTTATAGTTTTCCTCTTGATTCCAATTGGTGGTATGCTTTCATTTTCATGGCTTTTAGTTTTTGCTCCTTGGTCCTTGTTTTGAAATGTTGTTTTTCTTTGCTAGGGTTTATTGAGATAGTCACCTTTCAAATGCATAAACCTTATAAAAACCATAGGTCTAGGCATGGTTGTAACAAATTTATTCTATTCCTTTGTCGATCATTTGCTTTAGTTTCCTGCCTTTCAAGTTATGACTTATGAGCCCTTTGTCTCGTGTTTTAACCAAACCCTTTTGCTAAGCTTACTAGATGGACTTGTGACTCATTGAAGAATTTTTATAAAGTATTAAAGCCCTAAGTCTAAGTCCCTGTGTGTTAATCTTCGACCCCCTTTCTCCTAGTGTATCCTTAAGAACAAAATTTTTGTACATGTCTAAATTTACAACTTAAATGCTAAGAATTTGGCCTCACTTGGGACATGTGCTGAGCCCTGAATATAGCACAAACCTTCTTTGAAGATTTTTCATCTTTAACACATAATTTTTTTGTGATGGGCGGGGTTTATAAGATCAGAACACGTGTCATGATCTTGTCGTCGTGTGCATCCTCTTTGGAGTGCATATTATTTTTCAGAGAACATAAGAATAATGCGCTAAGTTTTCTTTGTTAAGGTTGAAGACAAGCGTTTCACTATAATTGTTGTGCTTGCTTCCTTTGCATTGAATTTTTGGTCATCCGATGCATAAGAAAATTGTGCTAGGATGGGACCACTGAGAATTAACACTTGTCATAGTTTGAGTTCAATGCTTCACTCCTTCGGAGCCCATTTTCATAAAAGGAAAGTATAAAAAAAATGTTTTGGGTTGGGTTTAATAAGAGGAGGATAGGTGTTTGATTTTGTTTCTAGCGCAAGGCTTATTTAGAGCACATTTTTGTGCTTCTGGCACATAAGGAAATTTTGTTGAGTGATGATGAGTAAAATGGGGACACATGGTTTATCCCAACATTCAACGCTTGATTTCTTCACATCACATTTATTTTCAAAAGGGTCTGCATATATAAAAGGCGAGAGGTGATGTCATAAATGGACACTTGGAACTTACTCACTTACAAGCATAGTTCTTATGGAGTCACAGTTTTGGATTATTGACACATAAGAGGAAATTATGCTTTCGAAAAATAGTCCTTAGAGATGATGACATGTATCATATCAAGACTTAGGTTAGAGATGCTTCATAGTGCATTTTCTCAAAAGGTAATTCAAATGGAATATGCAATGGTCCTTGCAATTATGCTAACTTTTGATCTCATTTTAAAGCAGTCAAATCAACGACTGAAATTCGAAAGGGAACGATTAGTTGTCGATGTTCAATTTCATCCACACAAACCATTATTCAACAATTAAAGCTCAACTACTACCATTCGAAGATGATAAAAAAAATGTTTTGTTCTTCTTCATAATTGAAGGAACACTCGAGATTTATGAAGACTTGAGCTCTCAAAGAAATAATTGCAAGCAAAAAGGAGCTAGGGTTTTCAGAAATTTTCACGGATAAGTACTTTGATCATCTGCAATTGTAAAATTGTTTGTAAGTTATTGAAAGGGTTTGGAAAGGAAGGGTTTTCAGCTTGTTTGATTTTAATTTTTGAAATGAATTCAAAACCCTAGGTAATTCAGTAGTTGTGTAAAGATAGAAACCCCTAAATAATTTAGAAAATTCATAACCCTAAAAAGAATGAATCTAGTGTTAAGTCAAGAGGTACTAAGAGATTCAAGGAGGATGATTTAGTGAAGCAATTTCCTAGGTTGACGAAGAGGGAAAAACATGCCTAGGTTAAACAGGGGTTTTAATGGATAGATTGCAAGATTTGGCTAGATAGATTAGGGATGCCATTATTCCCCAACATGGTTGGACATATTGTTTGAATA
>VDFB02099945.1:0-10186 GCA_007258455.2 Sequoia sempervirens | reverse complement strand
ATGTGCTCCAAATTTGTTGGAAGTTTGGGGGAATAAAGCCATGTGCTTTTTCTTATCGGTGGAAGTGTGTGAGGGAATAAAGCCATGTGCTTTTTCTTATTGGTGGAAGTGTGTGAGGATAATTCTAATTAATAATTAGGCTTATTTATTTTCATGTGACCTTTATGAGGTGGCACATAAATTTTTTGTAGAAATGTGCTCTAATTCTTAATCAGGATTAGGGAAGATTAATTAAATAAACATGTTTAGGGTTTTTTGTTTATTTAATTTAGAAGAAATGCCCCCTTGACCAAGGACAACATGCTATGTGTGTGAAGAGAATCCCCTTGACCAATTGGAAGCATGCCAAATGCATGAGATTCCAAGTGTGTGAAACAAAGACCCATGTGCTCCAAATTTGTTGGAAGTGTGGGGGAATAAAGCCATGTGCTTTTTCATATTGGTGGAAGTGTGTGAGGGAATAAAGCCATGTGCTTTTTCTTATTGGTGGAATTGTGTGAGGATAATTCTAATTAATAGTTAGGCTTATTTATTTTCATGTGACCTTTATGAGGTGGCACATAAAAAAGTTGTAGAAATGTGCTCTAATTCTTAATTAGGATTAGGGAAGATTAATTAAATAAACATGTTTAGGGTTTTTGTTTATTTAATTTAGAAGAATGTGAATTAGGTGAATTAAAAGGAAAGTGAATAATATAAATAAAGTAAGACCTTATTTATATGTAGTCGAAGCATTAATCAAATAGGTTGTATTTAATTACTTGAATGTGATGACCATTTTTAGGCATACATTTTTCCCCTCTTTGAAGTGATGTGTTTACATGTTACTTCAAAGAATATTTTGATGTTGATATTCAGATGATGTGAGATTTTGATGCCCCAAATTTTGAATTTCAGGTATTGATGGATATTATGCCCCCTCGAGAGATAAATCAGTGAATACAAGGATGAGAAAATGAAATGTTGAATGATGTGATAAGTGTTGTGATGATGCAATAATGATCCAATGTCAATTCGGTGAAGGTTTAATGTCAGAGACGATTTATCTCTCGAAAGTTCATTGCAAGCTCTTTCTTTGAATAGTGTTGATTAATTACCCCTCCTTTGTGGTAAAAATGGGAAATAAATCCCACCATAATTCCCTTCATTTTACCCCAAAAAGGTGAAAATAGGTAAAATGGGATTCACTTGCACATTTTGAGTTTGGAGAAGTTGAAGATTGGAGAGCTTAGAGGAAGATGGTGATCTCATACCAGAAGCATCGTTTTGAGCATCTTCCCCAACCTGATTAGCCTGTTTCCTCTGGACCTATGCTATGCTTTATGAGAAACCTCTTTGTTAGTCATTTTCTTGTGTTTTAGAAGCATTTTGAACATCATATATAGATATTGTAGCTTATGGGATGCTATTGATGCACTTTTAGGGGATGTTTTTGTCATTTTTAAGTGCTTTTGAGCATGTTTAAGAGTTTCAACACCTTTGGGGTCTTGAATGGCACCTCTTGTAAGCTTGAAATTCAAGTTTTCATGTGTTTTAAGAGTTTTGGTACCTTTGGGGTCCCAAATGGTGCCTCTTGCAACGTTAAAATTGATGTTTTTTAGCCTTTTTAGAGTTTTCGTGCCTTTGGGGTCCAAAGTGGCACCTCTTGTAATCCGTTTAACCCTTGTTTTGAGTTGCATACTCTATTTTGGCGCCTTTGGGGTCCCAAATGGCACCTCTTGTTGCCTTGGAAAATTGTCATTTTTGGTGATTTGAAGTGGTTTAGCTTTTCGTTTGACCCATTTTGCAGGGTGTGATTGCGGAAAGCCTTCGAGGTGATGTTCACAAGATGTCCTTGAATTCTAGGAGTCATTGGTTTGTCATGTTTTGGATTGATTTCAATCAAATTTTGGTATGTACAGTGTTTGATTGATGTTTTATGTGATGATTTGATATCATGATAGGTGAGAATCAAATGATAGAACCAGTGTTGTATCATCCTAATGATAGGTGAGGAATGATAATAGGATTGATAGCATATCATCCTCATGATAGGAGAGGAACGATGGGTTGATTGATAGTAGATCGCCCTCATGATAGGAGAGGAACAATGGGTAAGATTGATAGCATATCGTCCTCATGATAGGTGAGGAATGATGATAGGATTGATAGCATATCGTCCTCATGATAGGCAAGGAACGATGGGTAGGATTGATAGAAAATTGTCTTCATGATAGGTGAGGAACAATGGGTAAGATTGATAGCATATCATCCTCATGATAGGTGAGGAATGATGGGTAGGATTGATAGCAGATTGTCCTCATGATAGGTGACAAGCGATGGGAAAGATTGATAGCATATCATCCTCATGATAGGCGAGGAACGATGATAGGATTGATAGCAGATCATCCTCATGACAGGCGAAGAATGATAGGTAGGATTGATAGTAGATCGTCCTCATGATAGGTGCAGAACAATGGGTAGGATTAGGGTATGTGCAGGATCATCATGGAAAAAATAGGCCCTTAAGTGGCCAAAAAATTAGAAAAATTAGAGTTAGGCAACTTGATGTAAAAATTTGAATAAGTTATCTATATTATTTCAAAAATATGTAAACATAGAATCTATAGAAAATTTAATGTAGTTTCTAAACTACTAGGTTTGTTTTTTTTTTAAAATCTATTTCATGAAAATTTGAAATTTCAATGCAATAGTACTTAAATTTCGAGAAAAAATAAGAAGTAGGTGTCTGTCTAACCACCCTAACCACAATAAAATGATAATATTTTTTTATAAACTTTTATATATAAGTAGAGGACTCATGTCCGGGATGTGATGCATATTTTTTAATAATTTGTTTCCAAGTAAATAATTAATTATGAATTTTTTATTACAACCATTAAAAAATATAAAAACTCGTATGTATGACCACCTTAACTTGGTCAAAACTTTATGAAATTTCTTTTTTTAATCCTATAGTATGCAAAGCATAGAATGTGGCATATGTTTTGGATTAAAAAAATGTGATACCATTTGAAAGCTATAGATATTTTTCAATCAGCCTATCAATTAGGACTTTAGTCGTAATTCAAATAGAAAATGAATAATAATTACTTATTAAATTCAAAGTAAAGCATAATTTTTATTGGTGGAAAGATGATAATCTCCTTTAAAAACCCTTTTCATTTCATCAATTTTGGGTAAAAAAAAGTTTGTCAGCCACATACCCATCATATTACCACTTTTTGGCCCATCATGATCTTGCACATACCCATTGATCAAGATGTTGGTTCTTCTAATTGAGTGGATTTGAATGACTGCACATTAGTTTGATTGACTAATAATTTTGAGTGAACATGACATTAATTGACTGATTTGTATTCATGATTAGGGAGATGGAGATATACTCTAGTCTCGGGAGCAATTCCCAAAGACTTGGAACATGGTTCGTCGGTTGTCATCAGCTGACTTAGAGATTATCTCCCATTGTGGGTTGACTTTCTTGTTAGAAATTCCACAATATAGAATCAACAGAGGTTTATTGACAGCTTTGGCACAGAGATGGAATAGTGATCATAACACATTTCATTTACCAATTAGAGAGATGACTGTGACTCTTGAGGATGTCTATCGTATTCTACAGTTCCTAGTGATGGGAGAGATAGTAGTGTACGATAAGAGAGAGTAGGGTGGGATAGCTACATTGCGGAGATTATGTTGAGATGATTATGTTATGGGCTGATGGATCCCTTAGATAGAGATGATCAACAAATATGCTCCTTTGTCATGTGTGTTTTCTAGATTCATTGGTGGATTCCTTTGTCTTGATTGTAGGTCAAAGGGATTTTCAGTAGGTTGGGGTGGTGTGCTATTGAGGATGACACTTGATGGTACAAGGTATGCTTGGGGTTCCTATATGTTAGCCCACTTATATTGATATTTGCATGAGGTTGTCTATTACGGTGTGACAAGTTTGTCATATGGTGTCACATTACAACAGACTTGGGCATGGGAGCATATAGCCATCACTCGGCACATGGGAGAGAGACATCGATCTCCTAGGAGATCCTATGTTTTTAGTTATAGTGGTCCACATGTCCAGCATAAGTTGGGAAAGATTGCTTATTGGAGGCATGTTTTGAATGATTTGGAGACTGTCACATGGTGACTGTACTTAGATTGTGAGCAGTGGCTAGAGCATTAGTTGGAGATGCCATATATACTATTATCCTACTATCTGATTAGGCGCACACCTCTTGTTCTTGAGCACTACTTGTATTTGCAAGTATGTTGATAGTTTGGATGAGTTTAGGGGATGCCCCTAGGAGTCTCCCATTATGCACGTCAATGACAAGATGTTTTAGAGTGGGGCACATGTGTATCATATGAGACAACGTGTACAGATTATTATACCTTGACCCCTGGTTTATAGGATTATGTTTCATATATTACAAATGCTGGGATGACTGAGGATTATTAAGCGTTCTTCCACATGTATCCTTTTCTTAGGTTTACTCATCCAGAGGAGATAGTACTGCCAGATGATGGAGATAGAGGAGAGGACGAGGGTGGTGAGGATGGTGTTTGTAGAGGCAATGAGGGTGGTACAGAGGGTGCTTGTAGAGGTGATGATGCTAGGGAGAGTGATGGTGGTATAGTGGATGATGATGCTGGGGCCAACAACAGTCATCTATTGGATTTTGCAGTTCTAAGGTGCAGGAGGAGCGTCAACATAGCTCAGATGGTGCTTCCAAGGACTTGGATTGGGATACCCTCACATCACATTGAGATAGCATAGGCTTGAGCACAAATTTTGTCCCTTCAGGATGAGTTAGGATAATGTCGGGCACATATTGATATTTTGAGACTGATAGAGGGACATATAGGCAGCAGATACAACAGTTGTAGGCATAGATGATCATACTTACGTTAGAGAGGGATGCCTTCAGACACTAGACAAAGCAAGTTGTGGTCATTGTTGAGAGGATACAGTAGACGACACCATCTACAGGTACAACGAATTTCTTCAAAGAGATCTGACACATTTCTCAAGAGTTGTAGTTTTACAGAGGTAAATATCAAAAGTTGGTTCCTCCTGAGTGACGAGAGAGTTTTGTACAATCTCGTTCTCTCATACCTCATTCTTGGACTACTAGAATGGATGTCATGTAGCCATTTCCTGGAGATAGGAGAGATCCAGGTGCAGGTCCATCAGGTAGAGGGGGTACTAGTTCCATGAGAGCAACAACATTTGGTGGGAGTTCGACATAGCATTTTGTGATGTTCCTTGGACATTGTGTATACACCTTTTTTCTGATATTGAGGATGTGATTCCCATGATACAGTGCCTTTTTGTATTTTGATGTATCTCATCCTACTTTTTGGATACCCTTGTACACATGGACATTTATGACCTTTTTGATGATATATGATATGCAGCGGTGATTATGATCTAAATGTTGAAATGCACTTGATTTCCCTATTATGATATGCAATGTTGTGATTTTATTTAATTTCTAGATGATGATAATGATTATGCAATGTGATGAATGAATTATGATTATGCAATGTGATGTGATTTATTATGATGATGCAATGTGATGTAATGATTATGATTGCAAATGTTCAATGCCTTAAGCTTGAATAAGTGAGTCTATCCAACTTCCAAAAGTTGTGGGAAGATTATAGTAGATTGATCTTTTAAGCTTCATAACTCTAACACATTTCCCAACTTTCTTGGAAATCTGAAGAGACTCACTTATTTAAGCGTAGTGGATGACATGATGTTGAAAATGATATGTAATGTATGTCCTTTCTTTTGTATTTTTTGATGCAAATATCATGATGGAATATATGGATGTAGATGAAATGAGAATGTTTTTCAAGATATGAAAATGATGATGCAACTGATGTTTCACTAAATGAGAATGATGTGTTTTTTATTAATGTCCAATGTAATAAATCCATTAATAATAGAGATGACACCATTGTGGAATTGTTTCAGCATTGAAAAACCACATAAATACACATGCAATACTAACATGAATGCACTCTAACTTAACAATGAAAATCTCATTTTCAAAAAGTTGTCATTTAGATTAACCAATTTGTCACGCTTTTTATCATCATTGGGACTTTAAAATGTTGAAAGTGAGTACAAGCATCGATGGCATATTTTAGACCAAGATGACCTGAGTACTACTTCCATGATGTTTTAAAATTACAAGCTAACACAAGCATCTAAGTATAATTAAATTGAGATGACCTGAATGTCACTTGCGTAAACAATCAACAGTTAATCTTTTTCCTATGAAAATTCGGAATGTCATTAGTGATACTTTGTAGCGCACGTCTCGTGACAACTTGCGTAGCAATAATGATAAACTCACAAAAAACAAACAAATAAAAATCATACTCCTTCCTTGCTCCTCTAGTTTGATACATCATTGAGGACTCAAGAGATATGATATCAAAAATCAAAGTAGAACAAATTGAACTTTCATGTTTAATGTGATAAACCCTTGATTTAGAATGATCATCATCCATTTGAAGTTTGTGTTTATAACTTTAGTCTGACGACTATTTGCTTGTTGGTTCAAGCTCAAAGTTTATTTTCCCCAAGTGAATGCAGGATTTTTCCCCCACTGTAGGGTGTGACATGACCATGACAACCAAGACCTAAACTAAATACCTATCCTAGGGGCCTCGTGGGTTGATCAACAGATTAGCCTTGCCTATGTTATACACGCAGAGACCTCGTAGTTTGACTAACGACATGACCAAAATGAAAATATGAACATAGCAAACACTGAAAAGACTGACTCAAATGTCTCAAGAGATAATCAAAGAGCACCCTTGCCTACATTCAAAGCTTAGAGACGACGTAGTTCAAAGGACGACTATTTTTTTGACTTCTTGACTTTTGGACCTATTTTTGGATTTTGATCTATTTTGAATGTTTTTGGGATTTTCAATTTTCTAACCTTGAGAATGTACAAGAATCCAATCCAATGTAGGACATTCCCCTAGTGTGATATGATAAGACAAACTAATTTTTAGAATGGGCTGAGTAATGCTAGGGGAGTACCTTGATACAAACACTAGATCAAGCTATGATGCGAACATGGAAGCATGACAGGTGCTAAGATGGAAGCATGATGGATAAATGATGCAGAGAAAGTCACGTAACCCAAGGTAGATGAAGAGTGCTTATTTTACGCAAGGTGTCTACTTGCCCAATTTTCACCAAGGTACTTGCCCAAAGTACCACTGAAGTGGTTTTCGCTAGAGGATGATTCTTTCATCTTCTTTTTTCTTTTTCTTTTTTTTGGAATTTTGCATTTTTTAATTTTATTTTTGATATTTCTTCAGGACATTTTTTGGTGTTTTTGATATTATTTTAGGATCTTGACCAATGAACTGGATGAGCTAGGTGTAAAACCTTTTGAGATGCACATTGTTCAGGGGTTCATCAAATAGATCCCCTTCTAGTGTGGACAACTGATATGCTCCTAATCCAAAGATTGATACTATAACAAAGGGACCCAGCTAGTTAGGTTCAAATTTTCCCTTCTTCTCTTGATCTTGTTGATTACGGGGATTTTCTTTTAATACTAAGTCACCCACCTGAAATGCTCTAAGTATTACTCTATGATTGTAGCTCCCAGATATCCTTTGTTGATAAGCTTTTAGATGATCAACTACATGTTTCTGGCGTTCATCCAATAGTTTTAGTTCTTGTATCCTAGATACTCTATAATCCTCATCTGAAATCATACCTTTAAGTGACACACACAGGGATGGAATCTCAACCTCAATAGGTAGAATAGATTCTGATCCATATACAAGAGAATAGATTGTTACTCTTGTCAGGGTACGGATACTGGTTTTGTAAGCCCACAATGTTGGGTTTAGTTGAACATGCCAATCACATCTAGCTTCATTAACGATTTTCTTCAAAATCTTTAGAATAGTCTTGTTTGAGGCCTTTGCTTGGCCATTCTGTTGGGGATAGTAAGGTGTAGAAAACCAATGTTGGATATGGAATCTTTCATAGAGCTCTTGACCATATTGATTTTTAAAGGGCCGACCATTGTCTCTAATGATAGATTGAGGAACACCATACTGAAATATGAGATAATTCAGGATGATTGATGAGATTTTTTTTTCCGGTGATGGTGATTAGAGGAACAACATCAATCCACTTGGTGAAGTATTATGTGGCTGTGATTATAAAATTATGTCTATTGGAGGAAGAGGGGTGAATCTTACCTATGAGGTCCAATCCCCACTGACAAAAAGGCCATGTAGTTGTGAAAGGATGCAACTCTTGTGCAGGTGCATGTATCAAGTTTCCATGAATCTGATATTTGGAACACCTTTTGACATATTGAAATGACTCTTTCTCGATATTGAGCTAGTAATACCCCAATCCTAACAATTTCTTAGCTAAGGTTAAGCCACTTGAATGTGTGCCACAGATACCTTCGTGAACCTCTTGTAAAGCAGTTTAAACTTTGTTACATTCTAGACACCGAAGAAGAGTACCATCCAAACTTTGTCTATAAAGTACATCAGCTATTAGGGTGTGGCGAGCCGCTTGTCGAATGAAGTTTCGTTTTTGGTTTTAGGATAAGTTAATTGGAAGGATATTGTCTTGCAAGTAGGTATGGATCTCTCCATAGAGGGAATTTTGAGGGTCGATAATATGACATATCACTTGGGATTTTGGATCTTCATAAGCTAGGTTGGACACTTGTACCATGAATTCATAATGTCTTCTTTGTTCAGGTATCTACAAGAGAGAAGCAATTGTGGCCATTGCATCTACAGCTTTGTTTTATATTATGGGAACTTGTGCAAACTTGATCTCAAGAAAGTACTTTTTGAAATCATCCACCATCCTTTTGTAGGGAAACAACTTGTCATCCTTCGTTTCATAATCATCATTGACTTGGATGATGACTAGTTGTGAGTCACCATAGACTAGCAATTATGTGATTTTCCATTCGAAAGCTATCTTGATTCCAATGATCAATGCTTCATATTCAGCTATGTTGTTGGTGCAAGGGAACATTAATTTGTAGGATTTAGGAATTGTGTATCCTTGCGGCATGAGAAACAAGATTCCTACGCCTGATCCATGTTGTGTATAAGATCCATCAAAGTATAGCAGCCATTGTTGTGTAGATATGCCTAGGATATCATTATCAAGGAATTCAATGGGTAAGTGCACCAAGATGGTTCCCAAAAAAGGGGCTTAAGTGGCCACTTTTTTTCTGAAATCAGGAAATACTGACCTTGGACGTGAAATTGAGGATAGCTACACTCAAATTTTTTTGATGGAACAAAAACAAGGACCGCAGTGCTCCGAGTCTACTTTCTAAACTACTAATTTATTTTGAAAATGGTTGAGATTAAGGGGTTCAAAAGAGGGACACACACAAATTGCTGTTGTTTCTGTCAGAAAAACATAACATAGCAACTCTTGTGTGACCCGAGCACGGTGGACTTTTTTTAGTATTTTTAAAATCGCTCTGGTCAGAAGTTAGATAACAGTATGTAGTAAGGACTGGATATTTTCTGATAATTTTTTAATGAATATTTGATTTTTTATTAATTTTCTAAGTGGGCACTTCCTAAAAGCAGAATTTTGGCCGTGCTCCCCTGAAATTTTTTGAAACTAAAAGATTTTTCTAAAATTTTATTTTTTTTAAATTGTAGAATGGAGTCTAGTTTCTAAAAATATAATTTATTTCAAATTTGATGAACGGTTAATTTATAGCGAAAAAAATACCAAACACTGCTTTTTGAAGAAAAACGGACATACAATCAAAAGAAATTATGGATGAAAAGTTTAACATTGTTAGAAAGTGAAAAAAATTACATCGTTGGAAAGCTAATAAAGAACCTAACATTACCCATGTCTTCGATTTTCTTGATATTGAACCAGATAAAATCTTGATGGTGAGCACGAACCCGATTATGTGAAAATTTGTTGAATTTGGAAAAAAAACACGTCTCTGGTCTTTGGGAATGCCCTCCAAGCCTTTGGGTTGGTATTCCAAAGCAAATACCAAAGCTAAGGCTCGGGATTTCCAATGCAAGATATAACGCGAGCGCGTTATAACGAGAACGCGTTATAACGCGCACGCGTTATGTCTTGCTTTTCACATTTTGCAAAGAGCATTACTAGCAACAAAGGTGG
>VDFB02099944.1:0-23250 GCA_007258455.2 Sequoia sempervirens | reverse complement strand
AAAGTACCCCTTTCACACTAACACTAAATTTATATTCTACTATTAATTAAGTAATTTTGTATTATTTGATTAATTCACCTCAATACTAAATCTTTTCTGATTAATCAATTATGTCATATTACATCATTATACTAAATCATATTTGACTAATTTGCATTCTATTTATTTAATTGTGTCCCTATTTATCCTTATTCTCCTTATCTAATTAAATAAATTATTAATGTTTATTTAATTATCCACTATCCCACTTTCTAAATTAAATAATTATTTTAATTATTTAATTATCTTTTAATTCCTCAACATTATCCACTCTTCATAAATAAATAAAATCAATTCTTTATTTATTTAATCCTACGTTCACATTCCTTTAATAATTAATTATTAAATCTCATTCATTTCCAACTCACCTCCTAATTGAGACTTACACTCAGTTTACTAACTAATCAATTCCACTTCTCTCCTCAATCAATTTAGTTCACTCCCACTCAATCTGAGTTAACTTCTCAACCAAATCTTTTAACTGAATCATGCAAACAATTAACTGAAATCATGCAACCAGTTGTAGGCAATTAATTGATCAATCAATTCCTCTCATTGATTCTCCACCATCGATCTCTTCAGTTCTTCTTTTGATCTTGATCATCCATCCAAATCAACCTTTTCTATAAAATATACCTCCATTCCCATTTGAAGGCTAACCACGAATCTTTGATATTTTGTTATCATATTCATTTGAGCTTAGTATAATTGTGCACACATAATTTCTTAGAGCAACTAAAGCTTATTAGGAAAAATGGAGAACAATGGAGATAATTCAATTTTGACATAGGAAGGAAGGTATTGCTTTGATTTATTGATTTCTTATGTTACATTGTGCTTCATTGATAGATTAGACTTGGATTGCTTGAACCTAATAGTTTTTGGTTGCTATTTATGATTAATGTTGATTTATCCTAATTTCTAGTCGTATAACTTCAATAAGCTTAGGATCATCTTGAACTATGGAAGTTTCACCCCTCTTCATTGCAATAAACTCAAAAAAAAATGTATCTAATGATGGTAAAAGAGGAGGAGAAGGTAACCAAGACATACTTCTAGACTCATTAGCAAAGGTGTTTTCTTCTTTGAGCATCAAAGGAGTATGAATGATGCCTTCCTCATAAATATAATTATCATCCATTGTCTTGAGACACTACTTCAGAATTAATACTTAGTGGGGCTATGAATCTTGTTGAATTTCATTTATTTGGTCGCTCTTTACATGTTGCTCTTTCAACACTTCTAATTCCTCAAATTTTCTTTGCATAATTTTGGCAAGTCGAACTAATTCAAGATTGATATCTAGGGTTACTTGCACATTAATGATTGCATGTAATTTGTATCCATATTTTTATTGTAAGACAACTATCTTCACATATTAATATGCCATAAACATTTTGATTGGTAGAGAAAGAAAAGGTGCAGTTCTTATTTTTTATTGACTAACATAACATATGCAATCTCTTCAATAAACTCTTCAATGATAATATTTTCATACTTTTCACTAACACCATTATTATGTGAATGGTGTCCTATAATATCATCATTCATCCTTGTTTGAGAACACACAATGAACAAAGAAGCCTATAAACAAGGGAAGAGTTGTGTACAAAATTAGGAGGTTGCTCCAAGAAGATCACCATGCAAGAATGTACTCTTCACATCCATCTAAAAATTTGACCATCCTTGAGATGTAGCTAGAGAAATTACAAGATGAATGGAATCCATTTTGGAAACGTGGGAAAATATATCAAAATAGTCATACCCTCAATCTGAGAAAACCCTTTCACAACAAGATGTGTCTTATACTTGTCAATATAATCATATGTTGCATATTTGGTGTTACACCCAATTACACCAAACCAAATATCTTCCATTAGGAAGAGGAACAATATTCTATGTATGATTCCTTATCAAGGGGGGATACTCCTTAGCCCTAGCATTGTCCCACTTAGGAATACCTATAGCATCTAATAACTTCTAAGAATTAATTGAAAGTAAATGACTCAAAATACTAACACCTAAAGTCTATGAACAAGTGTTGTGAGAATTTGTGGTATCACCAATAAGATGTCCAACCTCCAGAAGAGTAGTGCAATCCCAATGAGGCAAAGATTATGCACCAAGAGGAGGTAGATCAAGACCATTATCTAAATCACACTTAAGAATTAAAATATCTTCAAGTGATGAAGATGGTGAAGTAGGTTGTGATGAAGAAGCAAGGGATGGAGTATCCATCTATGTGAATGAATCATCAAATTGGACATTTGTATACATCTTGAGTAAAAAGATCAAACAAAATATAGGCCTTCACATCCTCACAATAGCCAACAAAATTAAAGGTTGACTCTAGTTCTCCATTTCCTTATGTTAGCCATCTAAAATAAATGCCCAAGCCTCACTACCAAATACTCTAAAGAAGAAAACATTAGGCTTGACATGGGACCTAGATTGAGTCATACAATTGTTCATCTCCTATAAGGTCTTATTCTTCTTCTTGGCTACTTCCTATTAAGGATTATAGAGAGATGTATGTTGATATTGAATACCATGCTCACTAAAAAATCTTGAAATTATTGGTTCACATACTCCCCACATTGAATGCCTAATTACTTATTCACATACTTTTGAGGTCCTAAAAGTGGTGATAACCTCACTCTTGTAATAAATGTAAGCACATACTTGGCCCCTAAAAATGAAGGAGTCAAGAATGGCATAAGATCACTATATACCAGCTCTATAGGTACCTTAGCGTGAGTGATCTTACCCTTAAGAAATGGATCTTGATGATGTTTGTCAAGAGCACAACCTTAAAAAACTCCCTCCATGCATGAAATCCTAGGAAGGCTAACCACCAAATCATGTGTGCGACTAAAGATGCATGTAATTCAAAGGACCAAATAATTCATGCCAAAGCCTGCTCAATGAATTTGCATGTGCTATAAGAGATGAACCTGATGAAAACTCAAATCCATCAAACCAATACAAACAAGCCTTGTGATCAACTATCCCTAAAACAATAACTTTCTCAAGGTCTTGTAGTTATCAAATAACCACATCATGGGGAGTAAACTAAATTATCTTCCCCCCACTATGAAAAATCTAGTATATGGAGAGAAGGTTTGTAGAAATATCAAGAACAAGAACGTCCTCAACGCAACCATCTTACAATTGAATGATGTATGTTCCTAAAATTGGAATCTATGAATAGTTATCCACTACAATCTAATAAGTAGTACTATCAAAAAGAAACTCAAGCAAATCATGTGAATTGGTCACATGGCCTCCTCCAATGCATCTAACCTCTTGAAGCAACGAACCTCATCATGACTAGGCATGCCACAAAAAGTGTGAGTGCCACGTGTCATATTCTTCACCTTGGAGGAAAACTCACTAGAATTGGAAGAAGTGGAAGGGGTAAACTTGGGGATTTTCTTCTACTTAGATTTGGAGGGAGACTCACTACTTGAAGGAGATTTTGTCTTAGATTTCTTATTATTCTTACCTCTACCCTTAGAAGATTGATTCATCAACTTGGCTCTTAGATATAAAAAGTGCATCCATCTTGTAGACATGCAAAATTGTCACCATGCATTTAATTAGGTCATATTTGTCCATTCATCAAATAAATCAAGTTTATTGGATTAATCTCTAAAGTCCTCCATTTAAATTAAATAAATTCATCTTTAGTACTAACATCATCCTCTTTGATTAAATAAATCAAATCTTTATTTAATCAAGTCTTTATCATTTTCCATCTCCTTTTGATTTAGTTTAACCCATAAATCTAAGTCAAATGGGTCAAATCACCTAATCTTTACTTAAGTTAACTAAATCATGATTAAATCTAATCTTAATGCAAGTCCCATCCTCTAGCTTTTGCCACTTGCACAAATAAATGATTTAATTAATTTATTAAATCTTCATTTTCCATCAACATGGCATAATAGAGAATATTCTCTCAAATTTGAATTCAAATCAAGTTGACTTGTCCCTTCCAAAATAGCATTAATTATCCTCTTACATGTCCCCCACTAGGCATTTAAGACCCCTTCTTCTCCCTCCAACAAGCCAAATTTGAAATTTGAAAAGGCCACCTAATGTCATTTATTGGCACACTCACCAAAACTTGCACACCCTTGGCCCATTCACATGGTGACAAGTGGCTCCTTCCTATTGGTTGAATCTTTGTCCCACATTCACCCATTTTCCATGTCTCTCCATCATTCTCTCCTATAAATAGAGAACTCATCCTTTGCATTTGATCATCCACAACTCCACAATCTTAGGCAATTTGATACACATTCATCTTGCACTTCATCTTGGTCATCATCTTGCATCTTTTTCATCATTTCATCCAAGAGCTTATCAAGGACTGGGAAAGGGCTTCTTTCCATATCAAAGAAACACCAAACCACTATGGGATAGAGTTTGATTCTTGTTTTCTTATGTTTTCAATTAGTTTATTTGATATCTTACTTCTTTGTTTGCATAGGTAGCATGATCCAATATTTCATAGGGATACTCTATTTGGTTTGCTTAAGTTTACTAACAATGCTAATGGCTGTTTTTGAGCAAATGCAAAAAAAGGTATCCACACATCTGAATTAACTTGGGTTACTCTCTAGTAAGATGCTCACAAAACCAATCAAAGGTAGACATATTTAATTCACTCCCCAAGGCATCCATAGTAGAATAGAAGGTAGATAAGAACGCTTGAAATATACTCTTTAATTTTAAAAAAAGCATGAAAATACATTCATCATTTTTATCATATATGCATCCTTTCAATTGTAACAAAATCAATTTAACTTTGCAAGAAAATGATGAATAGAAGAAAAAATAATTTAGAGAGAGATGTCAAATCTACCTCAAGTTGCAAGAATTGAAACTCATTGCCTATACCATACAATCCATCAAGTTTTTGCATACTTCCTTAGGTGGTGTGCACTCCACAATATGAAACAACAAATTATCAAATACATGTAATCCCATGAGCCTCATGAGATCGTCCAATTTGTTCCTCTGCAATTTTTTTCAAAATTAGATGGATTGTCACTTAACATTTGCTAAAGTCCCTTAGATTGCAATAATGACTCATTTTGAATTTCCATGGGTGATAGTTATGTAGAGTGAGGAGCTCAATAGTCTTAAATTTTATCATGACTAGCAGAACACCAAAAAAGAAAAAATAAAGGGGCACTTAAATAGTGGCTTAAACCCCTCTCCCAAAAATATATTATGTAATTGCAACCCCCAAACAAATTTCAATGCTCAAATTTTGCAATTATCGAAAAAATGTTTGCCAAAATAAAAAGTAGAGATTACAATGAGATTCCTTGTGATTTGCTAAGCAATTTCAACGAAAAAATAAGTGGCCAAAATTTAACTATACATGCAAAAGCTATGCTAATTACAAGAAGAATGCAAATTGTACCTTCAAATTAAAAATATAACATTTAGAGAAAAATCAAAAAGCACTTGTATCATTACGATATATGTGGAATGAGCTTTTCAATGCTTATTTGAATGCAAAAAAGCACCTCCATGAGCAAAAATTATGCTCAATCAAAACAACTTAGGAAGGAAAAAAACTTGGGCACTAGGGAGGTAGTTTGTGGATGGAACCACCTAATTAAGTGGTGCACAAAGGGTTTTAGGCAGTGGAACCACAACTAACAACAGTGATCTAATCGGAGCAACATGGTAGTGGTTACATATGGGCAGAGGTGGCCTAATTTAGTGGGACAAACTATTAAAAGGAGAGTGTGTTGTTTGAATAGCACAAGGTGATAATTTAAGTGCTCAAGTGTTTATCACTAGGCGCTAGCACTTAATCGCAAGTACTAAGTGCCAAACAAAAAAAAAATGAAAAAATACTTCAAAATTGAGAAGGTGCTTGCACGAATTAAAGTTTTTATACCATGTTGAAGTCACCACAAAGACTCAGAAGTAGCAATCTTCTACAAAATCAAGTAACATTTCATGCATAAAATAATACTAACAAGGAATACTATACTATCAAATAATGATACAGGTATACAAAAAGATGCAAGATCCAATATACAAGATACAAAATATGTTCTTATAAATAAATATTTGCTTGTAAATGCAAGATGAGAGATACGACAATGTAAGATTAGAATCATATGACATAAGATACAAAAAGATAACTATGTCAAATATGTCTTAAAAGTATCCTAAGTAAACTTAATAACCTGAATGTAAATAGTTCCTAAAAAATAATCAGTTCTAGAATAACCCCATTCACACCAACTTTTTTAATGAGGCCTCTAAATTATGGCAATTTAGTTTGGGTTTTGTTTTGATGGAATCGATTCAATTTTTGGTTTGACATTGTATACATTTACTATTAGCAATTATAATTAGAATCATTCAATTCTCTTAAGATGGTTTGTTTGATTGAAATCTCTTCAACCTTCTCAGTTTGACAAATTTTATCATACATGGAAGATTACATAGACTTAATGCATTTTATATATCCAACATCCAAATTGTAGGCCCTCGTTTTATGACCCATAAATCCTAACCAAGTTTATTATTTAAAAAATATTATTTTTTATTTTATACTACTTCATTGTCTTACATATGAAACTTGAATGGTTGTCTTATTTAATAACACTTTATAAGCAATATAAATAAATCAAAATATATTAGATAACAGTCCAACAGTCCGTATCTTGGGTACCTAGATGAGTGGGAGCGAGACTAGTCCCCTGCGGAAGACCGAACAGTCGGCAAGCCAAAATCAATATAATTGTTGGAAAACAACATTTAAGAAATGGAGAGGAAGTTGACAGAGAGAAAGAAGACGCGGATTAAGGTGAGGAAAATTAAACAGCAGAAATCCCTAACGGTGGCAGGCTTCAGTTCGACCTTCTGTGTGGGCGTTGGTGAAGAGGAGGACGCAGAAGATGAAGGGGATGGAGAGGACGACGATGCTCTTATGAGGGATTTGCAGAGGTTGGCAAGGGTTCCATGAAACCCTACTTCATTTGGTTTGGTTTCTTCTGGTATTGCTGACCCTGTTGTCGTCTCTTCTAAGGAAGATATTTAGATGTGAGAATGAGATGAGGAAGATGATTTTTCCTCTAGTTTTGTTGCTTTGCAATAGAAGAAGGCTCTATCCCTTTCAGAGGAAACAATGTATTCTTCTGATGATAGATTTGTCTTGGGTAATGCAGAAAATAACGATTCTATTGCTGGTTTTTCTGAGTAAGACGCATGGGCCTATGAAGGGGTTGTTGACGAGGACGAACATTCTTTTTAAGGCTCGTCTGAAGGCATAGAGGCGTGAGGTTGTGAATTCTGTGGATAAACCCCATACTAATGCTCTATTTATAGGTCTCAAAAAAGGCTTTCTTCTCCCTTTGAATGTTGAGGGGGGTGTTTGTATGCCTATTGTTTTCTCTTCTCCTATTGATGTTCTTGTTCCTTCTATTATTTCATTGACCCTTAAGGTTTTTGGGAAACTGTGTGAGGAAGGTTTGCAATGTGAGGGTGGTGTTTCTTCTTCTCATGTCCTTGCTTCAAACCCTAGGGTTTTGGAGGAGCTTAGTGAGAAGGAGGTGTGTGGTGTGTCTAACTTGTTGTTAGGTTATGACTATGATGTGATGGATGGGAGTTCTTTTGAGGTTAAGGAGGATGGACAATTTCAAATTGATATTCCTAATTCTCTCCTTAAGGAGTCATTGGCTTGGCTTAGGAGCTCACTTGTTGGGAGATTTTGTGGCAATTGTCCCAATATCAATACTATTAGAAGATGGGTTCTTCGGGTCTAGAAAATAAGATGCTAGGTTGAGATAATTACTATGTTGAATGGTTTTTTTCTTTTTTCTTTTCCCTTCATGGGGGATTGTTCAAGGGTTCTTCCAGATGGTCCCTAGTTTCTCGGCTTGAATGGCCTTTGTCTTCAAAATTGGTCTCTTGGTTTCAATCCAATGAAAGACACTTTCAAGATTCCTATTTGGGTTCATTTGTTAAAGTTGTCTATGGAGTATTGGCATGAAAATATTTTTGAGCATTGCTAATTCTTTTGGGCAATACTGTACTACTAATAAGATCACCAAATTCATGAAGCATTTTTTGTTCGCTAGATTTTGTGTGTTCGTGGAAAATAACCTAGTGCTCCCCACTCAAATTACCTTATCTTCAAAATTTGGAAAGTGGGTGCAACAAATCGAATATAAAGACTCTTCAACCTTATTTCACATTCTTGTAGTAAAGTGGGTCATGCCTCCACTACTTGCTTGAGTAATAAGAAAGGTCACTTTGTTTGGAAGAAAATGGAAAAAATGTCAGCTTCTGTGCAGTACACTACTCCCTTTGAGGAGTTTCAAAATGAAGTTTTTAAAGGGAATTTATCTTTATCAATGTTAGACTCCTCTTTTAAAACTTTGGGGGGTGATCCCACAATACTGGTTTATAATTCCCTTCATGAAGGAAAATTGCAAAAACGCTTTGAAGAGTTTTTTTTGGGTTTTTAAGGGTTCGCTCGAAGGGGGGGTTCACATGAACCCAAAAAGGGTTTCTGAACCCCCTTAAACAAACCCCTTCATGATGTCATCCCCTTTTTAGCATGGTTTTTTCTAATGAAAACAAAGGAAAATTGTAAAAAAAGGGGGGTTCGCGCAAACCCCCCTTCGAGCGAACCCCCTTTGCTCAAAGGGGGGTTTGAGATGCCCTTCTCCCCGTTCTTTCTCATTTTACTGCAAAATTTTGTGTTTCCAAGCTCAAGTTGAGGATGAAAATAGAGGCAACTTCACAGACCCAACTGGATGATGGTAGTCCTCGGAACAAGCTATCCATCAAATATAATTTTAATATATTTTGGTTTTATTATGTATTTTTTTTAGTTTAATTAAACATAGGCTTTTCATCGAAAATCAAACTCTCTATTTTGCACATGTGGAAAAATAGCAGATTATCAAAAAAAAGTTTGGAAAATATATATGCACTAGATATTGATGTCCTTCATCCAACAAAAAAAAATCGATACATACAAAAAAAGTTGTGTTAGCAAGCAATTCTATGTCTAAATTGTAACTGGTTTGACTTCAAAACTTAATTAAAAAAACAAAATCAATAAAACACTATGAAACCAATTGCATGCACTAGATATCGTACTTACGAATTTAAATTCGAAAAAATTAGAATTGTATCCTTCATAAAAAAAAAGTTATGTGTTAGCAAGTACACATCACTCTTTAAAAATGGTGTTTACTGTTAAAAACTAGTTTTTGAAAGAGATGGAAAAAGAAATGCAATTTGATTCCAAAATTTTTAAAATATATATATTTAGAATTTACAGACAAAATGTAACAAATCACTAGTTTGCATCATCTTCAAATTCCTCATGGTTTAGCAACTATTGGTGCCCAAAAGTGAAGATTTAGTTAAAAAATTCAATTCAATGTCCAATTTGGCCAAAAAGTGTAAACCACTATTGTGGGATCACCCCGAGGTTGGAAGTTGGATCTGTCAGTGGTCTTGTCTTTTCTCCCTATACCCAAAAAAAAAGTGTATGCAGTGATTTTATGTTTTGAAACAAAAGAAAATGCAATGCTAAAACCTAACAAACACAAAATCAAAACAACACTTAGATAAGGTATAGAAAGCTCAAACCAATGTAACGAGCCTCCCATTGACTAGATTTTCCCACGATTGTCGATTTAGATGTGTGCTCACAAAATTTCGGCAACATAAAGGCACTCCAATGAAAATATGTGAGATCCTTAATAAAATGGTTAATTGATGGACATATAAGATTGGAGGAAAATGGGTGGAGAGCTAAGATTGTTTGATGGAGATCTATGGTTGAGATGAGAGGTGATCTCTCAATTCATGATATTGTGCCAAGTGGCACAAGGAGATGAATCGAGAGGGAGATTGTACCCTTGAAGGGACAAGGCCCATGTGATTGATGTGATGAGGGGTTGACCTATGTGCAAATAATTAGTGGATAGGTTTAGGTGGGGATTAGGATTAGGATTAGTGCAAGTGGGGGAGTTGGAAGATGTAACATGTGAGAGGGATTAAATAAATTAATTTATGGGATAGAAGGGGTAAGATAGGATAGATGTAGATAAATAATTAAATTGAATTATTTACCTTTGGCTAAGACTTAGGAAAATAGATTATACAAATTTTAAATAATAGAGGAATATTATTTAACTAATGTAAATTATGGAGAAATAGATGAAATAGGGATAAATTGACCAAATGTGGTCAATTTTAGGTGTCTACATTTTGCCCCTATGTGAGATGGTGTTACGAAGTAGCATCATTTTAAAGAAGATTAAAACACAGCACCAAGAAGATGGTTAGATTAGGGAAGATGCCCCATTCATTCAAATGAGTGACTAGGAAGAATGATGATGAGGATTAGGATTGAGGATAAGGATGCCCCCTTGAGAGGACATGCAGGTTCAAGAGAACATGGGTGTGCTCTTGAAATGGGTGAGGTGATGCAAGAATATGAGGAAGATGATGCAAAATGATGGATAGAAGGAAAGATGGGAAGAGGAAGAGATAATGGAAGGAGGATCAAAAGCAAGAAAGAATGCACAAAAGGATTCAAGGACAAATATGATGTCACCACGGTCAGGCCAAAAGCCAAGATTGATTGATGATGGATGGAGTGTTATTGATGTGAGAACGATATATCCCGAAACAACACAAGGATTAGGAAGGATACATCTTGATGATGATGAATAGAGTGTTATTGTGGGAACGATATAGCCCAAAACAACACAAAGAATGGGAAGGATGCATCCCAATGATGATGGTGGGAGTGTTGTTGATGTGGGAATGATATATCCCAAAACGACACAAGGATTGGGAAGGATACATCCTAACGACAATGATTGGATTGGGATCAAAGCTTGCAACAAGGCTAGGAACAAGACCAAAGATGTGATTGGATGATTTGTGCTAGATTGCATGGATGAGAATTTGCTTGAAATGTGAAATTGCTAGGAGCAATAGGATTGATGAAATGAATGAAGATGATGGAGGAAAAGATGCTTAGAATAACAAATCTATATTATCCTAAGAAGATTGAAGAGATGATGGTACCATTAGGATGGATGAAAAGAATCTTGGAATAACAAATCTATATTATCCTAAGAAGATTGAAGAGATGATGATATCATTAGGATGGACATGAAAATATAGAATAAATGAACGAAGAACTTAAGAATATGGAGAGGTGGAGGACATTAGATGGATGAAATGAATAAATGGAAGAATTTAATGGAATGGAAGGAAAGATGGATGAATGGAACATGGTGGAAATGATGGAAAGATGGAGTGGAGGAAATGAACAAGGAAAGTGGGGGAATGGAAGGAAGGAATAATATGAATGTAGTTTAAAAATGGGGGAAATGGGAAATGATAGATGTAGGGAGGGACATAATTTGAGCAATTTCAGACAAATCAAGAAATGTGGAAGGTAATGAATAAAATTGTAATATAAAATAATGATATCAATTAATGGATGAAATGTATAATGGAATGTAAATGGAATTAATGTAATGAAATAGTGAAGACGCGAAATAATGGAAATAATGGATAAGGAACCTCCATGGATCAATGGAGGGGGAATGGAGGAACAGTGGAAGGAATAGTGGAATGGCATAATGGAAGGAAGATTCGAAATGACATGGTCTATAGTATACAAAAGCCCTGTTAAATAGAGCATGAATAACTTGCAAGATAAACGTGAAAAGAAAGGAGTCGTTCAAACATCAATGCATAGCAAAGACGGTGGCTGACTCAAATTAAATGCACCTAATAAAAATAAATGCAAAGTTGGACTTAATAACACGCAGGATGAAAATGTGCATGCCAACACCCCCCCTTAAGTGCAACTTAGGGAGAAATAAAAAAGAATGAAAATGCAATATGCAATATGAGATGCATTATGGGTCCCAGCAATAAAGCCTTGTTAGGTACCTATGTACAACTACAATGCAATGAAATGAAAACCTCTCACAACTAGAGAAAAGGAGAAAAACCCTGTGGGAGAAAACTCCTCTCCAAAAGAGAGAACAAAATAAAAGTGAAAGGAAGGAGGACTCCTCAAGACCCCCCAAGGACAACTTCCTTCACCCCCAACATCGATTGCAACTAAAGATAGCGAGGAGAGGCCAAAGGTTTATTGAAGATGTTTGCAACCTGCTGCTTCATAGGTAAATACTCCAAAACAAGAACACCATCCTAAATGAGTTGTCGAACGAAGTGCATGTGGATCTCAATATGCTTAGTACGTTGATGCTCCACTGGGTTGCGAGAAATATGGATGGCACTCTGGTTATCACACCAAAGAATAGTGGGATGATCAATAGGAAATCCAAACTTAGCCATCAACTATTGAAGCCAAAGAACCTCTTGACTAGCCAAGACAGCTCCTCGATACTCAGCCTTAGTTGATGATAATGCAATAGCAGTTTACTTTTTGCAAGACCAAGCAACTGAACCAAAACCAAGACAGAAAACAAAGCCAGAGGTATAGTTTTGATCATCAACATCACCAGCCCAATCTGAGTCAGTGAAGCCCACAATCTCAGTAGCACCTGATGTGTAGTGAATGCCAAACTGTGTAGTGCCCTGAATGTACCGTAAGATATGCTTGGCTTCCTTCCAATGACTCTCATGAGGATCTTGAGAGAAACGGGAGACAAAACCAACTACAAAGGAAATATCAGGATGACTATGTGTTAAGTACAAAAGGTTGCCAACCAACTGCCGATACAAAGTAGCATCAATGGATGGAGTAGTGCAACTGGTGGACAAAACAACACCTAACTGAAAAGGAGTAGGGTTTGGCTTGCAATCAGCCATCCCAAACCTCTAAAGGAAATCAAGAGCATAATTATGCTAGAAGATAGAAATGTCGACAAAAGACTGATGGATTTGAAAACCAAGGAAGTAATGCAACAAACTAAGATCTATCATATCAAAACACTCCATCAAAGCTCGCTTAGTATCCTCAATCATGGCAGGAGAACTTCCCGTGAGAATCAAGTCATCCACATAAAGAACAAGAATGAGAAGTTCCCCCTCATTCCTCTGAATGTAAACTATAGGATCAGAGTGGCATCTAGTGAATCCAGAAGCAAGCAAGAAACTATCCATCTTCTCATACCAAGATCTAGGAGCCTGTTTGAGACCATACAATGAACGTCGGAGCCTGCAAACAAGTGAAGGGTCTTGCACAAAGCCTGGTGGCTGCTCCATATAGATCTCCTCATGAAGATCACCATGCAAGAAAGCACTCTTCACATCTATCTGATACACTGATCAACCCTGAGATGCAGCAATAGAAAGCACAAGCGTATGGAATCCATCTTTGTGACAGGAGAAAAGGTCTCAGAATAGTCAATACCCTCAACCTAAGAAAATCCCTTAGCCACTAGACGAGCCTTATACTTATCAATAGAGCCATCAGCTACAAACTTGGTACAATACACCCACTTGCACCGAACCAACTTTTGTCCCTTAGGAAGAGGAACCAAATTCCAAGTATGGTTCTTCATCAAGGAGGAATACTCCTCTATCATAGCACTATCCCATTTTGGAACACCCGAAGCATCTAAAAACTTCTGAGGATCAGTAGAAACTACATGACTCAAAAGACTGATACCTGAAGTGTAGGAACAAGTGCAACGTGTAGCTGTGGGATCACCTACAAGAGAACCAGCATCCTCAAGAAGTGTACAAGCCCATAAAGTTCGATGAGGTGCAAGTGGAGGAGAAGGAGGAGATGGAGTAATATCAACAACAAGATCTATACCATCATCAGGAACATCATCAGGAGCATCATCATCATCATCCTCTGGAAGCACAACATCCTTTGAACAAGAAATAGGAAGAAGAGAGGGAGAGGCTTGTGATGGAGAATCCTCCAGAGTGAAAGACTCATCAAATTGAACATCATGACGAAAGTGAACCTCTTGAGTGACAAGATCAAACAACTGATAACCCTTCACATCCTCACAATATCCAACAAAAATGAACCGCTGACTTTTCTTCTCCATTTCCTTGCACCTACCATCTAGAATGAATGTCCATGCATCACTCCCAAATACTCTAAAGTAGGAAACCTTGGGCTTGACATGATACCAAGCCTCCTCTTGATTCATATTCTGCATAGCCTTGTGGGGCATACGGTTCTAAATGTAGTTGGCACAATTGACAGCCTCTGCCTAGAAGGCGGGATCCATGGATCTAGACTGTAGCATACAATTGGCCATCTCCCGTAAAGTTCTATTCTTACGCTCAGCTACACCATTCTATTGAGGAGTGTATGGCACTGTGTGTTGATGAAGAATACCCTTAGCACAACAGATTTCTGAAATGCTTGATTGACATACTCCCCCCCATTATCTATGTGAATCTTTTAAAGGGAATGTCCTAACTACTTCTCCAAAAATGCAAGGAAGGACATGAAATGGCGAAGAACCTCATCCTTATACTTCAAAAAATACACCCAAGTACGCCTAGAAAAATCATCATTGAAGGTGAGCACATATTTGGCCCTTGAAAATGAAGGAGTGGGGAAGGACATGAGGTCACTATGCACCAACTTAAGGGGTGTCGAAGCACGTGTGGCCATACCCTTCAGAAAAGGATCCCTATGATGCTTTCCAAGCACACAACCTTGATAAAATCCATCTAAACAAGAGATCTGAGGTAGACCAATTACCAAATTTTGTGTGCTCATCTGCTAAAGATATCTATAATTCAGGTGCCCAAACTGTTTGTGCCAAAGCTTGCTCATAGAATCTGCATGAGCAATAAGGGATGATCCCGATGAAGACTCAAATCCATTAAACCTATACAAACGAGTTGCACGATCAACTGTGCCTGTAGCAATGACCTTCTCAAGATCTTGCATCTCTTGAATGGTCACATCAGTAGGAGAGAACTCAACAAGCCTTCCATCACCATGATTGCAAATCTGATAGACAGAGAGCAGATTCTATGAAATATCAGGAATAAGAAGAACATCATCAATGCTACCATCTTGCATATGAACTAAGCTTATCCCCAAAACTAGAATTTGAGAAGAGTTCCCAACAACAATATGTGAAGTATGACTATCAGAAAGAGAATCAAGAAGATCAACAGTATGAGTCATGTGATGAGAAGCACCAGAATCGAGAATCCAATTGGAATTGGTAGAGGACAAAGTCGTAGTTGAGAAAGCTTTCCCTTTTCCTGAGGAAGAAGACTTAGGCATGGCAAGATTATGCTTCCTCATAGCTTCCTCCAATGATGCTAGCCTCGCAAAACAACGTACATCATTATGCCCAAATTTTCCACAAAATAAATAGTTCTCCTTCTTCTTAGACTTAGAAGATGACTCACCTGAGTTAGAAGGAAGAGGTGGAGGATTATCCTTCTGATCAGTCTTCGCCTTAGGCTTGGAGGGAGGCTCACCACCTAAAGACAAATTTGTCTTGGGATTCTTCTTATTCTTACCCTTGCCCTTGGAAGATTCACAATAGGCAATTAGAGCCAAATTTTGTGCCGGATTTTAGTGTATTTTGAGTACATGAATTGAACAATTTGGATGGCGCTAAACTCGGTGCAAACAGGCATGGTCAGTTCAGAGTTGGATTTTGTGCCAAATTTTATGCCAATTTTAGCGCTGGAAAATCATGACACCTCCATTAGCGCCTAAAATAGCATCGAGAAGTAACGTCAGAAATTGTGCCGAAATTGGCACCCAATTTGGCTTCCGGTTTTGCTTCCATGTCTACTCCCATTTTTGCTTCTAGTTTTGCTTCCAATTTTGCGTCTAGTTTTTCCTCCAGGTTTGCTTCCAATTTTTCTTCCAATTTTGCTTCTAGTTTTGCTTCTAGTTTTGCTTCTAGTTTTGCTTCTGATTTTGCTTCCAGTTTTCCTTCTAGTTTTTCTTCCGTTTTGCTTCTGTTTTGCTTCCAAGTTTGCTTCCCTGATTTTGTTTCTAGGTTTGCGAGCGGAGTCGAAAATGAGCTCTAATTTTTCCATGAGTCGAAAGCGAGTTTGATGAGCTGAGCGAGCTGGTTTTCGATCTTTATTTGTTTGTTTTCGAGCCGAGCTTTGTTTATCTGCTGCTTCTATGAGCCTGTTTGAGCCGAGCGGAGTCGAAAGTTTATTTGTCGAGCTCTAAGTGAGCCTTAGATTTATTTCTGAAGTTTCTTCCAGTTTGTTTCTCGAAGCCGAGCTCTGGTTGAGCTCGACCGAGCCTATTGTTTGCCGCTTTGTTTATTTCCATTGTTGTTTCCTTTTTGTTTCTAAAAATGCTTCTTGTTTTGCTTCCATTTATTAATTTAATATGTTTTATTTCAATTTAATTAGTTAAATATATCGCTTCCTCTTAAATAACTCATATGATTATAGAGTAAGTAATTTAATTATTTAACTCATATGATTAAATAAGAATATAATTATTGTAACATGATCATCATCTATAATTAAAACAAGTGAGTCAAATATCTATATTTAATTGAATTTGACAACATCCATCCTGAGTAGTAAATTAAAATCATCATACTTAATAAATATCCATCCAAAAATCATCAACCACTTTTAATATATATAAATTGACAAGTCAATACTAATAAGATCATCATCATATATAACTAAAACAAGTGAAAGTCAAATATGCCAGTGTTGTCAAATAAAGTTGCACCCTTGCTAAGCTATTAGTTGTAGTGACCTATTGACACATGGGAACACTTCGAGGTTGTGGGTGACCTGGGAATGAAGTGAACCTCCAGATTATGGGTTGGTTCCCCTTTGTGTTATCTTGAGAAAACTAAAGAATGATAAGGAAAAGAGTAAGAAGGATATACTTGAATTTAAAACCTATCACTAATAGGTGATACACCAAAGATAAAAATATGACAATACTGCAGAAAGCTCACAGAAAATCTCAATAGAACTAAACAATCTCACAATACAGAGATTTATGTTTATAAAACGAGTCTATGTAAGGTTCTGACTGTTCTAATGCTTAACACAAGGAAAACAAAGATGTTTTCATAGATATAAATGCAATAGAAAGAGATCACTAGCATAAACCAGCTTTATGACATAATATTCTTTGCATCCAATACTGAAGGAATCTGATAAAATAAAGGATCACATAGAATTTTATCATGCAACTCACAACCAGTCACAAAAACAACAAAGAAAATATGTGAAGGAAATGACTTTCTATTAAGAAAATAAGGAGTCTTTGTGTTACAGATCTATAGTATTCATGAAAAATGAGTTACAAAGGCTGAATAATGCTCTTTCACCAATCTCCTAACCAAGAACTAATTTACAAAGAGGCAAAAATGCCATATATACAAGCCAAAAACCAAGAGTGTTGGCCCCTGCCTTAGGGTTTACAAAATGAGTCGATACTTGGACACGTCCGCCCTAGAAGCGTTTTGGAATGAATTTAATGAGGCATTAAATGTGTATACCCTGCTCATGTCGGTGAAAGCTCGCTCCTAGGCATGGCCTTCAGATTTTTACAACGATCGCATTAACTCGCAGCCCTCGTGTCCACCCTCGAGACTTCGTCAAAGCCGCTTTGAATGCTCTACAGCATGGTCATTAATGTCGACCCACCTCTACCAGCCCACGTCCCAGCTGTTATCATGACTCACAGCCTCTTCTTCGGCCCTCCTCTTGTGCTAGATCCTTTCACAAGTTGGCCCCCTTTGAGAAGTAGCATCAGATTTACCCTGTCAGATTCAAATGTCATTGCTTCACCAAGCCGATCCATATCGCGCACATTCTATTGATCCTCCTCGCAGGGGAAGTCAATCATTCAAACTGCCCATGATTTTCCCTAGCACCTTCTGATTGGTTGAACTCGTGCCATGTAGATTTCCAGGCGGTCAACAGTCGCTTCCTTAGAATCGCATGTCGGTGAGAGTACCACCAGTCAGTGAGACATCATGGCGAGTCTACTTTCCTTTGCCCCGAGCTCGCATCCTTTCGTTTTGGCAAGACTCCCTCGAGTCGGCAAGACATCACGGCGAACACCTTCTTTCGTCGATGTCGCTTCCTCTATTGTCGGGGAGACCACCACTAGTCGGCGAGACCTCACCCCAACAATGAAACCTTACAGCGAAGCCCCCATATCGTCGTTGAGACCTTGGCTTGTCAGCCAGACTTTATGCCGAAGGAAAACTCTCTTGGCGAGACCACCTTTGATGTTTCCCGAGATCGAACCCTTTGGCGGAGTCGGAGTTGGGATGAGAACCAAAATGGGACCGAAGTTGAAACGGGGGAAAAAACAAAGAGTCAGCGGAATCGAAACCGGAACCAAATCCGGACCTGAAACTTTCATCAAGTTTCAAGTTCGGTTTTCATCCCAACCCCGCCCCCGGCAATATACAAGGCACAAAGGAAGAAAGAAAAACACAAGGAAGATCAAAGAGAAGGCATCACTCGATCACCATCCACGCAAAGAGCAGAGAAAAGAAGAACAGGCGGAATCAAGGCCGGGACCGGAATAGAAACAGGAACTAGAACTTTGGAAAAGTTCCATCGCTCGGTTTCAATCTGCGTCCCGGGTCTGACAAAACAAAGGAAACGCCCAAACAAAAAGGAAAGCAAGGCGGAACCGGAACTGGATGAAAGAGGAAGAAAAAGAAGGGGAGAAAACACCCCGTGACCAAATGATCGAAACAAAAAGCAAAACGAGCAAGATCGGCGGAATCGGGACTGGAACTAAATCCGAACTAGAAAATTCTCTAAGTTTCATATTCAGTTTCAGTCCCGATCCTGGGTCCGTCAAAATTAAGCAAGGAGGAAGAAAGAAAGCCCAAAGAAAGGCAAAGAGAAGGAAACATCCTGCGACCACCAACAGCGAAAAAGCAAAGAAAAGAAGGGCAGAATCGGGATCAGAACAGGAACAGAAACAGGAACTGGAACTGTTGGAAAAGTTCCAAGTTCGGTTTCAGTCCCGATCTTAGGTCCAGCAAAACGAAGAAATTTCCTAAGGAAAAGAAAAACCCAAGGCACACAAAAAAAATACAAAAGGACGTCAAAACATAAATGGGCTCGAAACGAAAACCGAATTTGGGTGGAACACAGTGGGGGCGGAACCGGAACTAGGACTTTTGGAAAAGTTCCAAGTTCGGTTTTAGTCCTGATCCCGGGTCTGCCAAAAATAACAAAAACGGGGAAAAAGGCAAGAAGAAAGAAACAAAGGGAAAAACCCACCCCACGGTCAAACGCAAGGTCTAAGAAGAAAATGAAACGCACATAAGTGCGGGAGTGGAACCGGAACCGGAACAAAAATGAAAACTGGAACTTTTGAAAAGTTCCAATGTTTGGTTTCAATTTCGATCCCGCCTCCAACAGAACAAAAAGAAAAAGGGCCCAAGGAAAACAAAACAGAAAGGGGAAAAACAAGGCGAAAACAAGATGAAGATCCACCCAAAACAGAATACCTGCACATTGGGCTCAACCCTTGTGGGAACCACATTTAATCCACGTGCTGAATTTTAAAACATAACTCCCCCCCCCACAGCTGCACAAGAAGCAAACAAGTTAGAAAAAAGTAACCCGGATGAAATTGTTCCTCTAGTTGGCCCTCATGAATACTCGAAAACATAGGTTACCCTACCTGATTGAGCCCGTAGGTGAAAATTGGGTAACAGCTAGTACATCAAAAACATGTCAAAATGATACATGTCCAACAGTCAACATAAGTGAAAATGATACATGTACAAATGATATAAATAAAATTGATAAATTATGTAACTCAAATTGATACAAGTCAATATGATACATGTCCAAATGATATAGTGAAAATGATACATGTCAATATGATACAACTCAACAATATAGTATTCTAGGTCGTGAAAATGATACATATGATAGTAACCATGAAAAGAGTCATCATAATGATATATCAGCAATGATCCATGATGTAGTCTATATGATCATGAATGTCACCGGTTACTATCACCAACTGTCTCATCATTATCATCATCATCATCATCATCATCATTGTCATCATCATCATTGTCATCAGCCTCGGTGTCTTCCGTATCTGCGTCATCATCACCCTCTGCCATGTGATCTGTACCGGAAGAACCAATATTTGGTGGATCTATATCATGTTGAGGATCATCTTGATCTTCTGGAAGACCTATGTTCTGCAAAAAAAAACATTTAAAATGAAAAGCTATTATTTATTTCATGCAATAATTTATTTTTGTTATATATCTAATATTACAACATATGAGACGAAACCATAATCATATTACGTCATATCAAAGTGCACATACCATAATAAAATTTCAAAAAAGTTACAGCTAATACTGGTGAGTCAGGACAAACTTCAACTTTCAAAAACAAAGCCAATTAGGCTAGTAGACTTGTGGATCAGGCCAGCATTTGGTGGAAGAGGAAGAAAGATGACTGGAACTCTGGAGGCCCACCATAATGGATTTCAGTATTCAACCATGAGAGTAGAAGAGAGAGTTGATATCATGTATCAAAACATTAAGCATGCATTCTTCCGGCCAACGGAGAAGGAGATGATTACTTTGCTTCATTTGCATTTGCATAACAATATCATGGCATGGGAACCAAGAAGACCAAGGATGTCCTATTTTATGTGGAGGTAATGGATGTGGTCCAAAATTTAGGAGGAGGGGGCAAGAAGGTCAATGTATGATCTTGATGGAAATTGAGGAAGGCGACGAGAGAGGACGAGGAAAAATAAAATCAATCTGAGTTTCAAAAGTTTGTAGTAGAGGCTATAGGAGGCGACCTCATCTAAAATATTTTGAACTAGAGTTTGATATACCATTTAGACAGCTTGGTTTTCATGGAATTCCTTTCAAAGCCTCTGCTTTTATTGTTCCTACAGTAAACTGTTTGGTAGAGTTGGTGGAATTACCTTTCTTAGTAATCACTATTAGTGAGATTGAGATTTTTAACCTTGAGAGAGTAGGACTTGGGAAAAAGGCATTTGATATGGGTATTGTTTTCAAAGACTTAAAGTGGGATGTACTCTACATTGATGCCATTCCTCAATCTTCACTTGATGGCATCAAGGAATGGTTGAACTCCATGGATATAAAGTATTATGAAAGCATAATGAACTTGAACTAGTGGCCAATTTTGAAGAGTATTACTAATGATCTAGATAAATTTATTGAAGATGGTGGTTGGGAATTTTTGAATATGGAAGCTAGTTTGAATATGGAAGCTAGTGATTTTGATTCTCCTAATAATTCAAGAGTCAGATCAAGGATATGAACCCTCTGATGTAGAAGAGGAATCAGAATCAGATTTCATGTAGCCACCATCAAGAGTGTTACAAGCCAACAAGATGGAGGGAATTCTTATATAAGGATAATTTTCAATGTTGCAAGTACTGGCTTTAATTCCAACTACAATGGCAACATTGAAATTCCCTAGCAGTATTTAGGTTAAGGAAATTTCCTTTAGATGCAAGGATGCAAAGCACATCAACCATGTGGTACAAATGATTAAATCCCAAGGACAATCTTTAGCAATGAAAGAGTCTGAAAAGGAAAAGAGAGCTACATTGGTGACTCGGGAGAAACTTCAGCTTTCAAAAACAAAGCCAATTAGGCTGGAAGATGTGTGGATCAAGATAGCATTTAGTGGAAGAGGACAAAAGATGACTGGAACTCTGGAGGCCCACCATAATGGATTTATGTATTCAACCATGAGAGCAGAAGAGAGCTAATATCATATATCAAAACATTAAGCATGCACTCTTCCAGCCAGCGGAGAAGGAGATGATTACTTTTCTTCATTTTCATTTGCATAACCATATCATGGCGTGGGAACCAAGAAGACCAAGGATGTCTAGTTTTATGTGCAGGTAATGGATGTGGTCCAAACTTTAGGAGGGGAGATCCTGATGTCTGCCAAGAGGCATAAAGTCAGATGAATTAAGTTCACCTACATGTCTGCCAAAGTTTGCTTCCAATTTTTATGACTGTTTTTTCTTGATTGTCAAAGTTTACTTACAAATTTCAAATTTATTTCTGGTCATTTTGATGAGGATATATTCAGCCAATGTGTAAGCACCTTTTGTTTGTATCACAAGCATCTATGCATTGCAATAATTTTGATCATCTATGGTCTACAACTATGTCGTCTCACTTATTGGATCTTCCATTTTAGTGTTTTATATGGCCTTCTCTGTTTGAGGTAGCACCTGACAATCCTACCTCCTTTCCTTAGCTGAGAAGTGGATTTGAATTTGGAAATACTGCACTTTAAAACTAGCTATGGTTTAAGGAGAGCTATTCTAGCTTTGTTGTTGACACCCTCAATATTCAACAAGGACTTAGATGCATGGACTGAAATGCAAGCTTTCAAACTTAGATTTGAATGTGCATAATTTGATTGATTATGGTTTTCACAGGCAGTTGTCTTTACATGACTATTATGGATTGTCAATACGTGTAATAGTGACTGCATCCTTATCAAGTTTGGCTACCCTTATTTAGAATGCCTTGGCCTTTGGACTTAATACAAAGTTGTGCATTGTTATTCCATATTTGTAACATGTAGGACATTTAAGGGGTACAACATATAGAAATTCAATACTGTCATCCAAGGAAAACTTACAGATGGTGTATCAAGAACAACAAAAAATGCTTTTATTAGGGTTAATGCTTTCTTCCCCCACACTGTTGATATTTTCCCCAAAACATGTTTTTTATATTATTTCAACACATCTCAAAATTCAATGTATTGATTAACATTTGTTACGCATTTCAGCTGTTTATGCAAATGATGCATATATGTTAACTCGATCAGTGTTGTTACTTCGGTAGTTTGACTTCTATGACAACCAGCCATTAGGCCGTTGTGTGCGGGAGCACGTTTGTGTTTTTAGTTAGCTTTTTTGGATAGCTCTACCTGGTGTTGAGGACATTCCATTTATCTTTTGAATGTTAAGCAGTCGTTTCAAGGATTTGTCAAGTGAGTAAGAGAGCTATCGAGTAGCCTTACCCAAAAGATTTTGAACTAGAGTTTGATATACCATTTAGAGAGCTTGGTTTTCATGGAGTTCCTTCAAAGCCTCTGCTTTTATTGTTCCTACAGTAAACTATTTAGTAGAGTTGGTGGAATTACCTTTCTTAGTAATCGCTATTAGGGAGATTGAGAATTGTTAACCTTGAGAGAGTAGGACTT
>VDFB02099943.1:0-15543 GCA_007258455.2 Sequoia sempervirens | reverse complement strand
CCATCTCTCCCTCCCTTGCTCCCTCCCTATCCCCTATCTATCTCTCTATCTCTACCTCTCTCTCTCCCTTTCTCTTCCCATATATCTCTATCTATCTCTAATTCTCTCTATTTGTCTATCTCTTTGTCTCTCTCCCTCTCCTCCTCTCTCTATATCTCTTTATATCTCTATTCTCTATCACTCTAGCTCACCATCTATATCACTCTATCTCTCCCTCTCCCTATATCTCTCTATTTATTTGTCTTGCTTTTCTTCTCTCGCTCTATCTCTGTCTCTACCTCTATTTTCCTCCCCCCTTTATCTCTAGACATGTCTCCCTCTCTCTATCCATCCATCTCTCCCTGTTTCTCTCCCCCTCCCTCTTCCTAGACCTCTATATCTATATCTCTTTGCCTCTCCATCTCTATCTCCATATTTCTTCTTCCATCTCTCCCTCTATCTTTATCTCTCTCTATATCACTTCCTATCTCTATCTCTATCTTTTTATCTCTCACTCTCTCATTCTCTCCCTCTTTATATATTTATCTATTCCATATCTATCTATCCCTCTCTCCTCTCTCTCCTTATCTCTCCCTCATTCTCTCCTCTCCATCTCCATCTCCATCTCTATCTCCTTACCCCCCCTCTCTCTCCCATTCTTCCCCCCTCTATCTCTCCCTCTTTCTCTCCCTATCTCTCCCTCTTTCTATCCCTATCTCTCCCTGTCCCTCCCTCCCTCCTTATTGCAAACATAACATGACCATGTTGGTAATGGAGCCTGATTATCTTCCTAATTCAAAGGTTTTCAATCATGTTTGGATCCTTGTAAGTGGATGCATAGTTGATTCGAATTTATAACCTCTCCATTAAGACCTTTGTTGCATAAACAACATCATTTGTTGAATGGCCTAGATTGACCAAAATTAGTAATTAGTAAATGTATTAAAAAAATATACCAAAATTTATCCTAATTGACCTTCCACACTTCTTCGACGTACCCATTGCACACTAAATTATGATTGCTAATTAGTTAAATCATGATTTAATTCTAATAATTCAATGATGTTTAGCTTAATTCATAATCATGTTCACACTTGTCTAACAAATGCAAATAAGAATAAAATATCTCACTATAAAATTGTAGAAACAATGTAGCATGAAAAGAAAAAACAAAAGAAACAAGAACCAAACTATACCATGAAATTCATTTTAGTTAGTTATTGCCCTTCCATGGGACCACATCTAATTAACTCTTTGAAAACCAAGGAACTTTACTACTATTTAACAAACAGTTCAGAGAGTCTCATTTTCCGTCGGGGACTGCGTAACAGTACACACTTTCAACGCTTCAATTAGGTGTAATCGTAAAATGCCAATGCCAGAGCGTCTTATTGGGCGTTGTGGATTGAATAAGAATGTAAGTTTAGTCGATGCGCGCAATGTGTTTGACCAAATGACTGAATGAGATGTACTCTCGCTATGAGTATGCTGGCAAATGTGAACTGATCAATGCAGCCTGGGTTCCTCATGAACCAGTTACACTGTTTCTGCCAATGCAACGAATGTGCGTTCGGCCTGATCAGTTCTCATTCGCGAGCATACTCCCAGCCTGTGCCGAAATAAGAGCTTTGGAGTTGGGTATGGAAATCCATCAATGTATAACTGAAAGTGGATTTTTGTTAGATGTCGTAGTTGTAAGTGCCCTATTAGAAATGTATGTTAAATGTGGAAGCGGACAAAAAGACTTGATAGAATTCTTGAAGAGATGTTGTCACGATATGCAAAAATAAAGCCAAACCCCACAATTTTTGGGAGATAAGGGTAAATGATTATACTCCAATTCAGCATAAAATTTTAAGTTCCAAAATTTAAGGAATGAAATGTAGTATTTGATAAAAAATAATAAATAAATAAAAATTCTCTCATTTTTATTTTCTGATAAGAATTTAAAATTTTAGATGATAGACAACTGGGAGAAAAAATTCTTAAACTCTAGGGGCAATTTTTAGTCCCACTCCAATTTCACCAGCTGAAATCTTTAGTCCTAAGCTGCTATTTTTTTTGGAAAAGATTTGAGTAGCACAATTTTTTTCCATGAAACTCCTGCTCCATAAAAATAGTAGCCCAAACAGCCCATGTGACCATATTGTAACGAAAGGGGTTTTTGATTAGATGTTGTACTTAGGAATCCCTGGTTTATATGTATTCAAAATGGGGAAGAATATACGGCACACTGTTTGACAATATAACTCAAAGAGATGTGATCTTATGGACTGTGATGATTTCAGGATATGCACAAAATGGGTTTGTTGAAAAGGCAATGGAAACTTTTGAGCAAATGCAAGCAGCAGGTGTAAAGCCAAATTCCACAACCTATGTCAGCATCCTCCAAGCCTGTGCCAAATGGAACCTTTAGAACATGGTATGGACATCCATCATATCATAATGGAAAGGGGTTTTTTTTCGGATGTTGTAGTTGCAAACGCCTTAGTAGACATGTATGCAAAATGTGGAAGTATACACAAGACACGGGGGTTGTTTAACGTGATACCTCGAGAGAATCTGGTTTCATGTTCTGTAATGATTGCAGAATATGAATAAAATGATGTCCTTAGTGAGGTTTAAAGGATTTTCAAAGAAACACCTAATAAAAATGTGGTCTCGTGGACTACAATGATCTCAGGATATGCACAAAATGGGTTTTCTTGGAAAGTCCTGTGAAATTTCTAAGCAAATGAAAATGGCAGGTGTATAGCCAAAGTCAACAACCTTTGCCAGCATCCCCTCAGCCTGTGCCAAAATGGGAATTTAGAACAGGAACATCCACCAAAGCAAAATTGAGTTCAAATATTTGTCAGACGTCGTAGTTGTGAATGCCGTGATAGATTTGTATCCAAAATGTGGAAGCATACACAAGGCACGTGAACTGTTTGACAAAATGCCTCAAAGAGATGTAGTTTCCTGGAATGTATTGATTGCTCGATATGCACGAAAGGCCGTGAAAGCTTATAAGCAAATGCATTTGGCAGGAGTAAAGCCAGACTCCTCAACCTTTGGTAGCATACTCCCAGCCTGTGCCAAAATTGGAACTTCAGAACAGGGCATGGACATCCATCAAAGCATAATCGAAAGCGGATTTTTGTCTCATATAGTTGCAAGTGCACTGCTAAGATATATGCAAAATGTGAAAAATGTATACAAGGCACTTGCGCTGATTGACTAAATGCCTCAAAGAGATGTTGTCTCATAGATTATTGACGGATATTCACGAAATGGTTTTGTTGTTAAGGCTTTGGAAAATTTAAGCAAATGCAATCGGTAAGTGCAAAGCTCAACTCCACAATCTTTGCCAGCATCCTCCCAGTCCGTGCCATATCGGGAAGCTTTGCAGCAGAGCATGGACATCCATCAAAACATAATTGAAAGCGGATTTTTTTCCGATGTAGTTGCAAGTTCCCTTGTAGACATGTATGGAAAATGTGGAAGCATACACAGCACGTCAACTGCTTGACAAAATGCCTCAAAGATATGTTTTCATGGAGTGCTATGATCGCACGATATGTCCAATTGGCTTTGGCAAGGATTCTTTCAAGCTTTTTGAATTGGTGAAGTACTCTGGAACACACTGTGATCACGTAAGCTTTGCTTGTGGATTACTAGCATGCAGCCGTACGGGTTTAGTGGATGAGGGTTGTAAATACTTTAGTTCTACGGGTGTCTCCTATTGCATTACACTTACAATTGATCATTATGCGTGCATGGTTGACCTTGGCCATGCCGGTTATCTTGACGAAACTCTAGTAACTTATCATCAAAATGCCAATTAAACTTCTTGTGGTTGTGTGGATGTGTTTTCTTGGTACTTATAGAGCACATAAGTGAATCTTATTTTTGAGCTGGATCCTAAAAATGCTGCAACTTATGTTTTTCTGTCAAACTTCTATGCAGAGGAAGGCAGATGAGATGAGGTTTGAACGCTATGAGATTGATGAAAGATAATTTTTTTTTATAAACATATCTGGATTTAGTTGGATTGAAGACCATGATAAAATGGAGACGTATCACACCCGCAGACAAAGAAAATCTTTGCAAAGTTGGAGAATGGTCTTTGGAGATGAAGACAGCAGGATTTTGCAGATTCGAGACATGTACTAAAGGATGTGGAAGGAGGGGAAAGAATTATTCCTCTGCCACCATAGTGAGAAGTTGGCAATCGCATTTGGATTATTTAACACCCAACCTGGAACAACTATTAGTGCCGTCAAGAACCTTAGAGTATGTGTTGATTGCCACACTGCAACCGAATTTATCTCAAATATTGCAACCAAGTTTATCTCAAGGATTGTTGCAAGACAAATTATTGTGAGAGATGCAAACCGGTTCCATCATTTCAAACAGAAGAATGTTCTCGCAGAGATGATGCTAAATGAAGCAACCTGTTAAACTAGGTGGGCACTATGTTATGGTGCACTGTGCCATGCCTGGAATGATAAGAAGGGACCTGGTTTTACTTACAGTTTCTAAAAAGTGTTTTTCCGAAAGTGTTTGGACTTTGGAGAGTCAGACGTTGTTGTTAACATCATGAAATCAGATGTATAATATGCAATGTGTCACTGGCTATATATATACTGATGGAGTGTTTGTTAAATCCCTGTTTCATGACACCTGCATTTTATAATGATCTAAACCTGTTTTCAGGAGACCTGCAAATTTCTGAAAGGAAAATCTGGAGGGGTTGGAGAATGGGGAAAATATAAAAGAGATGAATCCATGAAGGAATGGAAAGATGCTTGGCCAGCGTGAAATATGACAGAAGGGCTTCAAATTAATCCAACTGTCTTGGGAGATGTAAACAGTAGGGTATTTTCCAGATTCTATACATGCATTTAATGATGTGAAAGAGGAAGAACGAGAATTATACACCTGCTACTCTAGTGAGAAGTTGGCAATTGCATTTGGGTTATTAAATAGACCCCTGGATCAACTTTTAGAATCGTCGAGAACCTTTGTGTTGACTGCCACAATGCAACTGAGTATATCTCCAAGATTAAAAGGCAAATTATAGGGACAGGTGTCAACCGGTTCCATTATTTTAAACATGGACAATGGGCTTCCGTAGTTTATCATTCATGAGTATCCCTCCCATCGTTTGGTCCCATGGGAGGGATTATCTTGAAATCTCAAGAATTGGACAATGGCTTCATCATTTTGGAATAGTTCCAATGATGTGTGTACTTACACCTTGATTGGGGATTTTATGTGATGGATGCTCAAGGTGAGGGATGGCATTGATGAACAGATTAGTGGTAGGGGAAATTGGGGGGATGGGGATGATGAAAGGATTGGTGATAGTTGACAAGGTGGAAAAGTGAAACCTTAGGACTTCACCTAGGATTAGGCACCTTTTGTTACTATATCATTTAGAATTTGGGGTTGGAAAGGGCATGAGATTAACTTACAATCTAGAAGGTGATTCAATCGTCCCAAATTATTTTAGGGGAGAGGGGTTTTGAAATGGATTTTGAATGAAATGCAATGATATAACTAGCTAACAATGAAAATGCACTACACTGATGTGAAAACAACAAATCTAGAAAGTGATAAACAAATTTGATTATCAGAAATAGACTGAGCAGACTTGTGTGCACATGTGATTTAAATTATGACTTGAGTTGACTAGACAATGTCACCTAGGGCACCTACATTTGGACTAAATTTACAATTTGTCTTCACAGTTCTCTAGTATCCAATCTAAGGCTTCTTCCTTTTGGATCTCATTGTCGGATCTTTATTGGTTGTTGAGGTAACTGAGTTTCTGTATCTTGTCAAATTGTAGGATTTGAATGTAACAATGATCAAAGGTCTTCAATCTTCCTCCAATCTTTTTCAAATCTATAACCTACACATTTAAAGAGAGAGGAAGGGTTGTGCCATATAGGGGCCTTCCTCAGTCAAACCTTCTGTTGGTGTTTCCAACTCCACAACGAAAAAATTGATAAAAAATAGCTTATCCTTTTGAGGTATAGAGGCTAAATGACAAATGAATGATGAATCAACAATTGGATGCAACTCACCACTCAAATTTGATTTCCTTGAAGGATTGAAATCATGCACATCTCCTCAAGGCTTGATTGCAATTTGGCTTGCTTTGAGTCTCTACAAGTGTTATTCCTCACAAACAAAATGTATGCATAAACATGAAATAACTCACATAAAAGTTGACATGATTCTTTGACAATGAAATATTGCAATAATTCTACTCTTGATTGCTCTTGACTTGATATAATGATCTTGCTTCCAATTCTCGCTAGTTAGTTTTCAAATGGTGAAATGACTAAGTATTTATATGAAATTAATCTTAATTCCTGCAAATTAAATCCCAATAGTTGACATTTAACATTTGAAATTCAAATAATAAAGTGCCAAATCCAACATATTAAAAATTAGAGCTAAAATAGGGGGACAAGGTCGCCCAGGACACCATTGTCCCAGCCCTATTTTTTGGGATCCAAGGCATCAAGGGCAAAATATTAAATGCCTACCTTGGTATTGCACATGTGATTACTTGATAAATGTTCAAATGGGCCATGCAATTCATAATTTAGGAAATTAGGTGTACAATTAGGTCCAAGCACATAGGAGGGAGCAAAATCTAGTGTGAAATTGTCAAGAGTGATAATTTATGATGCTAGAATAGCAATCTCTTGATAAGAGCAATGGGAGGTACTTTTTTGGATTTTGAAGGAAGGTTCCTTTGTTGAGGTTTTACTAATGTCATTGTCATGTGATCTATCGCAAAGGCCCTTAAATATTAGATTTTATTTTATTTGTATAGGTTCCAAGATACCTTATTCATGAATGCCTAATCCTTTTCCTTGGTAGTTCATGCTTTGACATATCTAATTTACGATGGGATATTTATTTGGAAATAAGATACAAATTCGGGTTTACATGGGTATGGGTTGGTGGTGGTGCTAGTATCCTTGGTGATGATGAAATTGTATCAAACAAAGGTAGAGGAACCAAGGTGATAGAATTTGGGTTTAGGGATGGGTTCAACAAGGACAATTCGATCTTTCGAGTTATGGGATAATGGAATAGATTGGTGTGGATGCTTGAATCTTTAGTTAGGTGGATACATGTTTGGGAATGCTTTGAAACAAATGCTTGACATATCTATATTTTCTTGGATGGGTAATTTATTTTAGTGATTAGCTCATGGACATACTTTTTGAACTACACACATGGATAGGGGAACCATCGTCAACATTTATGAATTTTGGATTGATGAATATGAGGGTTTTGATGGATGGCATACAATGAGCAATCTTATAAGATTCTAGAACTTGGTTGGTGAGGTGGGGCTTATAATATTTTGTAAATAGTCCTTGGATGAGATCCATAAAGGCAGTTTTGGTTGATTATTTTTTGGATTGGAATGGGTTGGATTATAAAGTTTTTGAGGATGAAGGATTGGCATAGGAGGTGGAGGCTACAAGGAACTCACATGAGGTGGGGATTTGGGATATGGAAGGGTAATGACAACTGTAAGCTAGAATGGGTTTCCCTTTTCAAAGGCGTCATAAGAATTATCAAAGGATATATTTAGGAGTGACAAAGAGCTTATGGTAGCTAGTTCTTGATCTATACATTTGTGATGGTTGTTTCTTTGGCAATGAGGGCTTGTGGACATATTGTATAAGTTAATATCATCTCAGGGTTCATGAGCGAATTATTCTTGTTCCAAAAGGCTCCCATTTTTTCATAGGGATTAAATTATTCCTGATCAACAAAGATTGCAATTTTTTAGATTTATAAGGGGACTCAAAAAAATGGATTCATGATTTGGATAGGGATGAATGATGAGTTGATTTGGGTTTGATTTAAGATTTATGTTGATATCAAATTATTTGGGATTGCTTTTAGTAAAGGTCAAATTAGGAATATGTTTTAGATTTTGGGATGGGATTGGAGGTGATAGGGTTAGATTGGGTTTGATTTTGGATTGGTGATCAAGGATTAAGACCTTAGGATGATTCAGATTGATTGGATTTATTTGGATTAACATGCTTAGGATAGGAAAAGTTCCTAAGCATGTTTGATTTGGGTTTTATGTTGGATTGCTAACTTAATGTTGGCCAAGGTCTTAAGAAATCTTGATTAGGATTAGATGTGTGATCTTGAGATCTTGGTCATTGATTAGGGTTTTGATTTGGATAGGTGTAATTATGGATGGATTTAGATAGGATGGAGGTTGATTTGGTTGGATTAGATGATTTGGATTTGGATGAGGAGATGGTGGATGATTGATATTACCTAAAATTTAATTTTTTCTTGATTTGTATTGGATTGCCTAGGGTTTTGAATTGGGATTTGTGATTTGGATGAGTAGATTTGAGTTAGGATGATTGATCAACATGGATAGATTTGGATTATAATTAGGATGAGGGTTTCAACAATTGTTTTTTAGGGATTATGGATTTTTTATTTTGATTTGCTCAAAGGTTATTTTTGTTTGATGTTTGATGGTGAAAAGGTTTGATAATTTGGACTTAAAGGGCGATTTCATGAGTTTTGACAAAAAAAACACAAAACACATGAACAAACTATTATTTAAGTAGGATTATGAGTGATTTTAAGCTCACCAATATGCCTTGTCTAGGCCTAGAGTGTAGATCCCATGATGAGGTGATAACCATTTTTATTCACCTAAGATCACTTGATGGCATGAGGAGAGAGAATACAAAACCTATACACCTGTTTCTAAGGGCATGAGGTGAGTAACTTCCCAAGGCTAACTACTTATAGATGTATTACAACCAATCATGATAGATGGTTCCTATCTAGAATGTACAAGGTTGATAGGTGATGTCCTTGATATACTCGAAGATTTGTGAGGTTCAATTCCATAAAATGAGATGGTATGCATAATGGTCTAGTATGAGAGGGTTACTTACTCCATTTTTCAAGGTATAAATTTCTTTCAATCTTAGAAAAATGGGTGATCCCATAATAGTGTGTCCTACCTTTTTGGCCAAAGTGGAACATTGAAATCAACATTTTTGTCAAATTTTCACTTTTTGACACTTATAGCAACTAAACTTTTAAGAATTTTAAGATTATGTGAACTAGTAATTTTTAAGATTTTGTTTGCAGATTATAAATAAGTATTTTTAAACTTAAGAAATAATTTTTGTTTTTTTTAAACTTATTTTTAATAGTTAACAACATTTTTGAAAAGTGACATTACTTCAATAAAGAATAACTTTATTTGTAGAAAGGATAAAATTATAAATTTATAAACATAGATTTGTAACAACAATATCTAATGCACAAATATTTTTTCATAATTTTTTTTATAACTTTTTGAAGTGAGATTAACTATAATTCAAACATAGGTTATACTTCAAGAACACATTTTTTTATGTACATCTAAATTCTATTTCTTTTTTTTGTTGAAATAAGAACATCGATACCTAGCGCAAAAATATTTTTCATTTAAAAAAAAACCTATTTTACTACTTTTTCATATGTGTGGAACAAGGATCTTAACAATTTCTAAAAACCTATGTTCATTAGAAAATAGAAAATAAATATAATAATCAAATTAAATATATTCAAAATTATACTAATTGGAAATCTTATCTTAAGTATTGTACTCCTACAAATTATCTTGTCCATTTGATTCCATTTAAACATCAAATAGGAAGTTTGAAGAGATTTTTTCTGAAATTTTTTTGAGGCTTAAGGCGAAAAGGTCATTTCTAGGACCTTCAAATGAAGGTATTACCTTCCTATGAAAAAAATAAAAGGGAAACACCTTCATTTGAAGGCATACACCTTTGAATGAAGCTCCATGTTCATTCAAAGGTAATTATTGCCTCACCTTTGAACAAAGGTACCTTTGTTCAAAGAAGTACCTTTAAACGAAGGTGTTTTCAACTTGTTTCCCTCATCTAAATTGAAAAAGCTAGTGTCCCAAGTTTGGGACTCACTATTGTGGATTTACCCAAATGAAAATGTCCTTCCAATAAAAGAGTCTTTTGATTCTCTCAAAAAAATATATACCCTACCAAAACATGATGATTTGGATCATTCTCTTGATGATGGGATCCAAGGAAGAGTCACTAGGAGAAAGAAAAATCAAGTGCTTTTGATCTCCAAGATTTCCTTCTAGTACAAGGATAGAGCATACATGCCTTGAATTTTTGGAATTAAAAATGATAAAAGAGAACAAAGTGGTGTTTGACAAGAAAATAAAGTGTGCAAATAAATTTATGAAAACATTGGGTCCTTTGACAAGAAAACCAACAAAAAAATGTGTTAGTATTTTCTCAAAGGAGTCTTAGAAAAGTGGGGAGCTATAAGAATGAGGGTTTAGGATACAAAAATATGGTTATTAAAACATTCGAACCCCATGGAATTGATGAGATTTTGTGTACAAAGTAGAAGCATTGTAATAGACATAGAAACATTAAAACATAGAGTAGATACATTGAAACCAAGGAAAACACATTAAAAGATAGTTTCTACACTTACCAAATTTTACTTATATAAATGCCATATTTCTATAGATACACCATTCTATATAAGAAACTCCAATTTGTGAAGTATTTAGACAAGAAAGTTGACAAGGAGGCAAGTTAGGAAGCCTAGAGCTAGAAAATGCCATAGAAGATGAGGAAATGAGGCCCAAAATGTTAAAAATGAGGATGGTAGGGCTAGGATGTAGAGACACCAATTTTGGAATTAGAAACATCACTTTGTAGGTGGATACATCAATCTTTGATGTAAAAATTTCAAATCATATAGGAGATCAAAAACTATGATGAAACATACAAAATAGCGGTTAGATCTACAAGAAAATTACTATGGGAAAATGGAGAATAGGTCAAGAATGAAAAGCCCTACAAAATAGGCCTAAAACGTGTCAAAATCCCAAGAAATGAGATAAAAACAAAGTTAGGGCTGCCAAAGGGAAGGGTTCCTAACACAGAAGCATAAACACTACACTGGGATAAAATGCACAAAAGTACAATAGAAATGCTAATTTGTGTTTCCTTCATAGAAAAAATGTCACAATGTTGATAGAAAGGTTAATCTATGATGCACAAATGTCAATTTGGATCATAGGCTCCAAGATAGAGTAGAAACATCACTTTGTAGGTACAAATTATAATCTATATAGTGGATACATCAAAAGCAAGGGCAAACACATCAAATGAGCAACTTGCAATATAAAAATTCACAAAAAAAATTCAAAAGAAAGTTATATTAGGGACGTGGGTCCCATCGGGCATGTCAAAATGTGAATAATGAGGATGTATAGAATGAAATACAATCTCAAACCATGCATTCAAATCGTATTCTATACTTAATTGCAAATTAAGCAAAAGGAATTGGACAAAAGATGAAGGAAAATAAGTGTTCTCTCACCCACAAATCCTTATTGCACATACAAGATGTGTGTGGTTGTGCTCCAATAGATTTGTGATTGAGAAATTTTTATGTGGATTCTTAAGTTTACAACATGACTTTGCATCTAAGAGGACTTATGAAAATTTCTCACAAGAGGGACTATTTATCAATTGGAAGAATGATTGATCAAGGGTTGAGATTGATCCAAGATATCAATGGTTGATGATGATCAAGATGATTGGAGAGAGGTCCATTATTGAAGGGATTTGGATGGTCAATATTATCTTCAAAAGAGATGAAGAGTGAGGATAAAAAGGGGTCGTGTTTTATATCCAAGAAGTCCTTTTTTGGAGTCAATATTTTCTTGGGGAAATGAATGGATGGGTTTGAATGAGAAGATTTTGTGGGGAAGTGGGAAGCATGGGCCATGTACATGCATGCCATATGCAAGTTTGACCATGGATTAAGCATGCTTAAGAATGTGCAAGAGTTATTACTTCACTAATTGATCTTAGTCAACTAATGGCTTGAGGGGGAATTTAGGACAATCAAGTAAATATGTTGTATTTATTTAATTTTTGGAAGATATGAATGTGAAGGGTGAACTTAATTAAATAAAATTTAAATTTAATAATCAAGGGTTGATTAGAGAGGAGGGGGAAGAAAGAATAATTAAATAAATATTTTATATTTATTTAACTAATAATTGGAAGGTGATTGAGAAGGTTAAATAAATAATTGGTTTTATTTAATTCATTGGAAACAAATAAAATTGGGTGTGGTTAGGATGTGGATGATTTTAGGTGTCTACAACATCTATGTAATCCTATAGGTGTTATGTAGATCATAGATAAGTACAACACAACACCATTGTAATTTGTACAACATGAAGGCCATTGTGCCATTTTAAGTTGACTCCCACCATATGAATGGTTTACTCTAGATAAGTTCCCTCATAGTTGATTATCTCTAGCTTGATGCTTCACTTGATTGGAACAATCTAAGGTAGTAGATACCCAATAGGGACTCAAAAGTATTATGTATAGAATGTATCCCATGTCATGAATATTGTGCACCTATTGAAAGCTAGTGTAATGTCAAGATGAATATCAACATAATTTATGTCACAGGTCTTACATTACCATATAGGAAAGTGCACATCATGCCAAATCACAATATAATCTCTAATAGTCCTTTGTGCCCAACACTATTTCATGTGGTGTCACACAAACCTTAGCAACCCTTTCTACATGTGTGCAAGAACCTTTGTTTCTTAATGTAACAATTGACATTGCACACCACTACACATGCTCAAACTAAACATATGCATGCAACATGTGTAAGCATTCACATAACAAGAAACACCACCATACATGTGCAACACTTGAAAACACCAACACCACACATGCCTTGGTGTGCTATGTACAAATGCATTTTTACTCTATTTTTCCATTGAAAAGAAGTGGTTTTATTTGTTAATCTCACAATTTGAATGTGTAATATTGTTTTGCATTTTATCTTTTAAGATCCTATTACATGATATACAATCTAGAATTGTATTTGAGTCATTCCTATCACTTGAATAAGTTGTAAATTATCTTTTGTATATCTCTTGGGCTTGTTGTGTTTGATGAGTGCTTAGATACTTTCGTTTTTCATTAATTCTCTTTAATATGTAACTCTTGACCCTTTTTGTGGTGGCAAATTAGGATTTTGAGGTTGTGAAAAGTAAGTATTTGGTGGGAAAAGAGAGGCTTGAATTTGAGGGATGCCACCATATGCATTTCTATCCAAAGTATAGGAGTGCAATTTGCTGGCATCTTGGATGACGAGAGAAGGTTGAAAACAAATTAAAAAAAAGAATTCGAGTGTGATCACAACATATTCATATTGAAAAAATTAGTTGAAAGATTCATGCTCCAAAAGATCAAAAGAATCAAAATTATGCTTATAAAAACTTTAAGTAAAAACAAAAAATATATATTATAAATATACACTTTTTAATCTTACAATTTATAATTCTAACAGTTATCCTTGTTCTTATTCTTGAATGTCTCTTGTGGAATGACACTATGTGATACTTGCCTTGTGTCACTCTCACATCCTCTTCCATTCATACCCCATTCGAGTTAATTTGAATGTCGTTCCCAATAACTTTCATAACTGGAATGTTGAGCCTCAACATAGTCCCAAAAATCCATATATGCCTAACCTTTGTGTTTGTACTACCTAATTATGTTGGCTTAGCTCAAATATTTTTCTTTGTACAACACACCTAAAAAATTAGTAATCAGTAAATTACTGATATCTATGCCTAACCTTTGGTCATTAATATAACATTCTGCAGGAGTATTCTTCAACAGTTAAAGCAATAATTCTCTTCCATAAAAAACTTAAATGGCAGAATAGAACTGTACAAAAAGCCAGCATATATCTATGCTTTATGAAAAGGTAATAAAATGCATAGATGTTGGTTGTCATCACCTCTTTTTCTGTTTTGGCATCTCCTGCTTTCGGTCATCATTGCATCGTAACAAAGTCATTTTCAGCAATACTGGAATATTTTAGAAAAAATAACTGTTCATCGATCAATAAATAAACTGTTATAACTGAGATTAAAACTGTTTATATGATAGTTTGCTGTTCACTTCACAGAAAAACAAATAAAAAGAGGCCAGGTTAAAATCAAGAAGATTTTTTCGTTTATCTTTGTCTTGTGAAGAAATGGATCTGTATAAAACACTGAGGGTGTTATGTGACTCTGTATCTCTTGTTTGTTGGGTTGTCATCATCTGCTACTTGTTTTTGGTCTGTGTGCTTATAGCCAGGTACATGCACTTTACCATCCAATACTTCCAGAACAAGTATTATTGATATGGGTATTAGTTTTTAATACTTAAAATACTTGTTGCATCCGTTGCATGATACAACTTCTGTTGTGTGAATTTTTCACAAAAAGCACAATGTTGTATACTAGTTTGGATTTTGTGAGATGCCCAACAGGGCAGAACAGTAGAACAATGACAATGGCGGTCATTGGTCATGACTCACTGGTTTTTTTAGGGTTAAAATGATTTTTCTTTTCAGTCTATAGTGCAACAAACTGCAAAATATGGAGTACAACTTTGTTTTGCCTGAATGGCCAACAAAGCAGGGGGCAGGGGATATGATGGATAGTGATGTTACTGCTAGTGCTATGAGATGGTGGAGGGATATGCTTGTATGGGGCCTCTTCAGCTCTTGGATAATGAGGGTCAAGAACTAAATCCTTGAAGAGCTCGATTGATTGGAAAACATTCTTAGCTGGCTAAGATTAGGGCTTAAACACTAACCCACACTAATAAGGACACCTGAGTTGAAAGCTCGCCTCGAAGAAATTCCCCAGCAAGAATGTCTGAACCAGCCACAGGAGGCTAGAAGGCCCAGCAAAATGGATGATTAGGAGGAGATTACATCTGATAGCAGGATGAATTATTTCAGTTCAGTTAACAGAAAATGTTCAAACCATCAACAGCAATGCGGCTTCCAGTAACCCTAGTGGCCATGTGGCGAGTTTCCAGAGGAAGGTGTAGTATGACAGCTCAAATTATTAAGAGAACAGATATAGTCTCTCACATAGGGGTAAGATTGCCAAAGAAAACGCGGCGTCTTATTCATAGATATGGATGCTTAACTGAAATCGTAAACTATGAACATTTAATTGTAAATCTACGAACTGAAGGGCAACTCTAGGTCTTTGGTGAGGCACTTTCTTCTATCTGATTTTATTGCAGCCTCTCTCAAGCAGAGGCTTATACTTTCTGGCATTAAATGGGAGTGATTGCAAGTTACCTAGTTTCATTGGTGTAGACTTATACAGTGTTGCAAGGGCATCCATTATAATTAGTGCCAGCTGCAGAGTGTAAAGACACACAGAGAGTAGAACACTAGGAGGGTTTGTTTTTGGAAGTGAAATTCGGATGGAGTTTTTCTGGGGTTTCCAGCATTTTTGCAGCAGGCACAAGTTGAACTAGAAGTCCAGGAAATTGAGCATGGAGTGTGAAGTAAGCGCATGATGTGGAGTGTCTTATCAATATCGTCCAGGCCTTAGAGAGAATGTAACACCTTAATGAAATGTCTTTTATCTTCCTTTGGGCCGAAATGGTC
>VDFB02099942.1:0-20270 GCA_007258455.2 Sequoia sempervirens | reverse complement strand
AAATAGTGTTTTATATATTTTCAGTTGACATCTACCATATATCTTTATTATATACATATATTATTCAACTATATATATTTATCTTTTTACATATATTCCAATATACAACAATATTTACATGATATCATGTTTACATTTATGCATATCTATATATATACTGATATAGATTTAATAGATTACATTTCTTTGATACATAAATATTATGTAACAATATATACATTAATATTGATCAATATTACATATCTGATATCAATATACAATATTGTTGAAATATCATTATATGATAGCTAATATTATGGTTGAACTATATAACAATTTTATATTTTTACATATATTCCATAATACATATGCATATCATTATTTTTCAATATCTTCTATTGATATTATGTATCATTTTCAATATTAGATACCTACATATTACATATTACTGGTCAGTATATATTAATTCATTCATTTTAGATATTAGGTACGGAGAGTGCCTTTAACGTAGTACTTCTTTCCTTTTATAGTTTCTTCTTTCTTCCTCTTTTTTCCCCTTTACTTTGTTTTTCAGTCCTCATGTCACCTCCCTACCCCTATCTCCCCCTATCTTTCTTCCTCTTTTTTACTCCTTTGCTTCGTTTTTCAGTCCTTGTGTCACCTCCCTTCCCCTACCTTCTTTTTAAATGTCACTAAGTGTGATCCAAAAGTAGTTTTTTTATAGCAGGGAAAACAAGTACCATGCCATAAAAAATGAAAAGAGCTTTCACATTGTATGCTTACTGTGGCAAAGAGCAGGCTAAATGGGTCCTAAATCTTAATGGGAAGAAAAGTGCCAGTATAGAAGTCATTCCTTTGGAGAAAAGGAATGTTGAAGTTTCTCCTTGTTCAAGCAATGTTTTTTTCATCATCCGGACAAAATGGTGTTCCAAATTTTGGGTCATGTTTATTTTGGGGTGTAAAGTGAGGTGGCATAATGTCATCAGTTGTGGGGTTCTTCCACCCTCATCCCTTTAGTCTCTACAGATTTTGTGCATTAACCTCAATATTGAAGAAATGTGATCCATAAAGGATTTGGTTTTTATATTTCATGGCATGTTTTTGGAAAAAGAATAGTGTCTTGAATGCTGGAAAAAGTATCAAATTGTATGGGACATCAAAATGCAGGTTTTGGTGAGAGAGGATCAGAAACTAAGTATTTTGCCCACTTTGGCCAAATTGCCTATTGCAGCAAGTGGCAAAAGTGTAAATGCCATGGTGAATTCATCTCCACCACAACAAAACAAAATTGCATCTCTAGCAGAAGTGGTGAGTTCATCATGACAGTTTGTGTGTGTCCAATGACTTTCCAGTTCTCAATGTTTTCCTCTTCTTGCCAAGTTTTGTCAATCTCTTCGGCTCCATAGTGTACTGTAAAGATACTTATATTTCCTATGGGAAGTACATGAATTGTTCTTAGTGGCTTACATGGATTCTTGAGGGCTACAGTTAGAAATTTATATTTTAGTTTCTCTTTGGAGACTACTTAAAGAGCAGAGGCAGGGGAGGTGAATTGGGAGAATTTATGAGGTTGTTGGAATTGATTTCAATCGTGCAGAAGCTATGTTTTGCAGGCCTAAGGATTGCTACCTTTTGTATTGCCAGTTTGAAGTACATAGGTGAGTGTTCACTCATCTTTTAGTTTGAGCTTTTACCCAAAGTGGGTTTCTCCAGGGTATATGTGTCTTCCTTTGTGGTGTTTGCTTTCTCAATGCTTTATTTCCTGTACAGTGGATGCCTAAAAATTTCAGTCATGTATGCCTAAAAGTAAAACTAAAATATAAATGCTTAAGTGGATAACTATGCATGTGGAATACTCACTTTAGCTTATGGATTGTACACAGATTGAGAATCTGAAAATTAAGTAGGAATTCATTTAAAAAGAGTTTTAACTGTAAGCTCCATATGAATCTTTCAAAATTTTCATCAAATATTTAGCTGGAGTCCACTGTACTACTTTCTGAGATGGTTTTAAACCATTCTTAAAATGGATTGCAAAAAATCCCGATTACTCATGATTTTTAAAAAATCTGCAAGTTTGGATGATTTTTTCCCCGATTTTTTGAAAAAATCGTTGACCTTTTGGTCAACATTTTTTTCCCATTTCAAACTGCAAAATCGCTAAAAAAATGTGTTTAAAACCTGCAAAAAAACATGAATAAAGTTGTGCTGATTTTCGTGCGAAAAAAAACCATGATATGATAGCTTGTTGCTTACTATTATGCTTTGATAGATTTTTTCCAAGCATCCATAGCTTGTTCGAATGCACCTGTTTTAGGCTTTTAGCCATAGCAGCAAGGTAGTGAACTGTTTGATAAAATGCTTTGGTAGACATGTATGAAAAATGTGGTAGTATAGACAAGGCAGTGAACTGTTTGAAAAAATGCCTCAAAAAAATATGGTCTCATGGTGATGGAATGCCATGACAAATGCCATGACAAACAAATTGCTACAGATTGTCATGGCATTCATCACCTCGAGACCACATTTCTTTGAGGCATTTTTTGAAACAGTTCCCTGCCATGTCTATGGCATATGCTATTGCTTATTATGCTTTGATAGATTTTTTCCAAGCATCCATAGCTTCTTCAAAAGCAACTATTTTAGGCTTTTAGCCATAGCAGCAAGGCAGTGAATTGTTTGATAAAATGCTTTGGTAGACATGTATGAAAAATGTGGTAGCATAGACAAGGCAGTGAATGCTTGAAAAAATGCCTCAAAGAAATGTGGTCTCATGGTGATGGAATGCCATGACACTCCATAATGCAGTGAACAGTTTGAAAAAATGCCTCAAAGAAATGTGGTCTCATGGTGATGGAATGCCATGACAATCCATATTATGGAATGCTTACTATTATGGATTGCCATGGCATTCCATCACCATGAGACTATTATGGATCTTCATGGCATTCCATCACCATGAGACCACATTTCTTTAAGGCATTTTTTCAAACAGTTCACTGCCTTGTCTATGGCTTGCCATGGCACTCCATCACCATGAGACCACATTTCTTTGAGGCATTTTTTCAAACAGTTCACTGCCTTGTCTATGCTGTTGCTTACTATTATGCTAAGTTACCGGTTCGGTTTTGGGTTCGGGTTCGGGTTCGAGAACCCGGTTTGCCGGTTCGGGAAATTTTTTTTTTTGAGGTTGGGTTCGTTTTGGGTTCGGTAATACAAAAACATATAAAAATCAGAAATATATACATATTTGCAGCAGTATTTAAGTTCAGAATACGCCACCATATTAATAGTCAAATAACATAGCAAAAATACACCACCACTTTATAGTTTATACTCAAAAGTCAAATGTCATGATATAGAATTATAAATTAAAGTTCAAACTTCAAACATAAAAATGTCAAGTGTTTACAATGTCAATCTGAATCATATGGGTCATCAAAAAAAGTAGCATCATTAGCAACATTAGATGCTACATTTTGTGTAGAACCACAAAGAGCATTAGTGGCACTCACACAAGCACTGCCACTAGCACTGCCACTAGCACCGACACTAGCACTGACACTACCACTCTCATGCTCAGTAGTTGCTTCAGGCTGATAGTCATCATCAATATCAAGTGCAGCTACGTGACTTGTGGAAGCATCCAAGTCAAGCTGCTCTGGCTCAATATCCCACCTCCTTGTGTCTCCTTCTTTGTAGGAACTATGTTTGTGTGTAAGGAGGCGCAAGTTTGAATGCACATACACCAAGTCCTCAGCCTTTTTTGAATGTAGCCTATTGCGTTTTATTGAGTGGATGAAGGAGTATGTGCTCCAATTCCTCTCAAAAGAGGATGAACTAGCAAACTATTAAGACCAAATTAAATTAATAAATAGTTAAGAGTTACAAAATTTAACTAAACAAAATTATTAATTAAAATTAAAATTACAAATATAAATTATAAAACTTACTTGGGATAAAACTTTTATTGCAATAGGTTGGAGGTGCATGTATTCTTGCCCATGGAAGTACCACCAACTATGAGCATCCACCCTGCACTTGTCTTGAAGAGCATCCATATTCTGATCAACACTCCCAGAGCATGCAAAAGCCATAAACTCAGCCCTCACTCGATCACGTTGGTCACGATCAGTGAAGATTCTACGAATTGCTGCCTTGTACCCTTGGGCCACTTCACCATCCCTATATGGAGCAACTCTTGATGAAGCAGAAAGTATCTCAGGGCTGTAATATTTGGGACTCAATGCAAAAGCGAGAAGATGCAAGGGAGTGGTCATTTTGTTCCATCTATCAACCATGATTTCCTATAGCTCTTTGAAGAATTTTTCTTTAGGATCTTCCTCTTTTGCATTGATGATGGATCTCATCTTCTCAATCATTGAGTCGATACCATCATATACTTTGCCCAAACAAGGTCTATCCAAGTCAGTGTAACGGATCATGCTCAATATGGGCTCGATGAAATTGACGAGATACTCAACACGATCCCACCAACCATCATCTAGGATCCTTTGCTTGATCCTATTTTCCCTTTCATTGCTAGATTGCCTCCATACAACCCAATTAGGGTTGATTACCATGGCACATAGTGCCTCACGAACCTTTATAAGTCGTCTCAACACAATTGTGTTGGAGGCAAAACGGGTCTCGGCAACCTGTTTGAAAATCAAAATTAAAATTAAAATATAATTTAAATATAAAAATCAATAAATTAAAATTAAAAGAAAATTCAAAAATTTAAAAATATTGAGAATTAACTTACCTTCAACAACTCCAATTTAGAGAATTGTCTAAACATTCCTTGCGTCATATGGTGGTTGGTGACAAACATTTGGATGTCTTCGCCCTCCGCATACACCTGTTTGATCCATTCAATTTTGGATCCAATTTTTTGTAGCATTAGATCGAGGGAGTGGACAGCACAAGGTGTCCAAAAAATGTGTGGATACTTCTCCTCAACCAATAACCCAGCAGCCCTACAATTTTTGGCATTGTCGGTTACAACTTGCACAACATTTTGATGGCCCACTTCTTCAATAGTTTGGCAAAGGATGTCAGCAATAAATGGACCATCTTTCTTTGAGACGATTTGATGAAGTTTTGATATTGATTATTGCCGACAATCTCTGAAGATCTGGAGTTTGTTCGGCGATAACACTTTAAATTGTCGGTCATTTACCACGCATCTTTTTGAGGGGTCTTGATCAGCAATCTCTCTTGCCTCATTCTGAAATGAAGCTTCCAACGGTCCCTTAGATCTTTTATTTGAAGAGGGCATGGTTTTCTCTCGAGGGATGTCCATAAATGGATGGCTTTCTGTAGGTGGAAAATAAGAAGGTGGTGTTGGGGGTTTCATGGATCAAGATCCTTTCTTCAAAGGATGGCTTGTTTTACCACCGGTTGTTTTTTGGTCTGCCTTTTCTTGCTCAGCAATATATTTCAACACTATATGTTCTGGAATGCCATTGTTGTTTTCACCTGGACAATTTTTGATGCCTGTTTCAGGTATCCCGCACAAGTGCCCTTTTACTTGACTGTATAAGCTCAAATATTGAACATTGCAATGACTACAAATTCAGACATATCCTCCACCACCTGGAAGTTGCTGAACCATTTCTACATATTTCCAAAGGGGAGAGGTTGGGTTTATTTTGAAACGAGATTGGATTGGGCCTGAGGAGGTACCGGTTGCCATTGTAATACAGAATAGTGAATACCTATGGCACAACATATTGAAATTTTGGTATTGATTCATTGAATTTGAAACTAAAAGACTTAATTAATTTCAAAAAAATGAAAAATTGAACATGTGTTATAGACATTTAGAAGAATGAAAAGTAAAACAAAACAATAATTAAAAAGCAAAACTGAAATATGCTAACCGATTTTTTTCTTGAATTATCATAACACAAACCAACACTAGTTGACTGGATTAGCGTTAGCATCAAACTGAAAACTGAACTTGAATTGAATAACTACTCAACGTCAAGAATGTGCACTCAAGATCCCACTAAGGGCGAGGTGCTATCATATGACGGAGTGAAGAAAGTTGAAATTATAAACAGATAGGCGGATAACCAGCCATGAAAAGCAATTCCACGCTACCACCAAACAGTGGGGGGAAAAGATTACACTAGAAACAATTCATCCGCTGCGGCGGGCATCCACGGAACTGTGGGGATTCACCACTTTGAGTGGGTACAAGAGTTACAATCAATTTAACCACACTGGCGGTAAACCATCCAGGGGACTTTAATGAGAATTTAATCAAATAGTTGCAGCAATAATAATGGGTTAGATTAGTACTACTAATCAGAACCTTACAATTCAAAATGACTGCAAATACATGAATTACAATGATAGAGAAATGAGATAAGGAGATAAGAATGAATTCTAACAATGTTCTTTGCTTTCCAATGACTGAAAAATGATTAAAACTGGAAACTGATAAATCTGATGTAAAATCTTGAGTTCTGGAAATTTATAACAGCAAACTGGAAAACAGTAAAATACTCATAACTCACTCATTTCACCTCCGAATTGACTGAAATCAGTTGCAAAGGTCTCTCAGAAGGTAGGCGACCAAACCAGGAGGAAGAAACAGCAGCAAATCACGTTCTTTATTTTCTGGCACAATTCCCAATGCAAACTGAAAAGTATGGCCTCCTTGAAAATTCGACTTTGCAAGATAAAAATGAATACTTGGAATTAAATTCCAATTTTTGGTGAAAGATGGCGCCTTGAGTCAACAAATTGATTGCTAAAATACCCAGAATGAAAATAAAATCACTCAGATTGATATGAGCAAAAATCAGCTTCAGCTGTGTAAAAACCAAGAAACCAGAACTATGAAAAAACTCCAAAATCTTCAATCTTTGATGCTCAATCTGCTAGTCTGATGTTGAGAAGCAGCAATGTATCCAACTAGGTGTTATATTGCAAACACGAAATTGGATGAAAGGCTAGGAGGTAGACTTCCTCGAAGCAATATGTCAATTGTCATTTCGACAGCATAACTTTAGCTTAATTTTCATGGATGAAATGCTGGAGCAAAAACCTTCAATAAATAAGAGCTCAACATAACTCTTCAATTGCCTGAGAAGCAGCTCAAAAGACACAAGAGACCTTTCCAATTCCCAAAGACCAGTCAACTTCTCAAGTGGCGTCCCAAAAGCCTCCAAGAATTTCACTTTATTCAAATAATATAAAAGTGGCGTCCACTTTTGCTCAAGGAATAAAGTTCTTAATAAAATTAATAAAGCTCTTTATGAAGGCGTACCCTTCATGGCCCCACTTTAAAAACAACTTAAGTTATCTCCTTAGGCCAAGGGGGGTGTCAACAATGAATTAAAACATAATGCCTTCAATTAAATATTCTTCACCAATTAAAGCTATCTAAAGACCAAACCATAATAACAATAACTGCTCCAACTGCAAAGGACTAAGAATAGACAACTGCAACTACCACAACTAGCATTTACTATAAATAGTAAATAACATGAAATGCCACAAAACTCCAAGCCACGAAACCCTAATTTCACCTCATTCCAGTCTACGGGTTCCGGAATAGACTGATGAATTGCAATGCTGATCACTGATGAGAAGGGGACATTACAGTCCGCCCTCCTCGAAATTGCTTGTCCTCAAGCAACTGAAAAGATGGATGCAACAAAATCTGCTCACCTTCCCACGTAGCATCTTCCAAAGGCAAATTCCTCCATTTAACCAAATATTCTTTGATTGTCCTTCTCCTCAAAGAACGTTCTCTAGTATCAAGGATTTCATCAGGAATCAACACTAACTGACCTTCCTCATCCAATGGAGGTAATTCTGATGTGACATAAAACACATTATGTATTTTGCTTTCAGCTGGAAGTTCCAACTCATAAGCAACTTCACCAATCCTTTTGGTGATTTTGAAAGGACCATAAAAGCGTGGCTTCAACTTTTTTGCACCACTCTTCTTGAGAGAAGATTGTCTGTATGGCTGAAGCCTCAAATAGACCATGTCCCCAACTTCAAAAGACCTTTCAACACGTTGCTGAACAGCGTATAACTTCTGCTGATTTTGAGCTTGTTGCAGATTTTCCTTAAGAGATTTCAAGATATCTTGGCTTTGTTGTAACATATCCAGTGCTTGTGGAGCTCTACTATCACCAAACACTAAATCAACAAAATTAGTAGCCTCATAACCATAAAGTGCCTTAAAAGGAGACATCTTAATTGAGATGTGATAAGAAGAGTTGTAACAATACTCTCCTAAATGAAGCCATTTAATCCAAGCTCGGTGCTGTCCTGAAACATAGTTCCTTAGGTAGCCCTCTAACCACTTGTTAACAATTTCTGATTGCCCATCTGTTTGTGGGTGATAACTTGTGCTTGGAGTAAGCACTGTCCCACTCAATCTGAAGATCTCCTGCCAAAATACACTTAGGAACTTGTTGTCCCTATCACTGACAATGGTTTTAGGTAACCCATGCAAACGGAACACCTCTTTGAAAAACAACTCAGCCACTTGAGCTGCTGTAAATGAAGTGGTAACAGCAAAGAAATGAGCAAATTTCGTTAGTCTATCAACCACAACAAATATACAATCACGTCCTTGCACCTTGGGCAACCCCGTGATAAAGTCCATGGCAATACTTTCCCATTTCTGATTTGGAATAGGCAAGGGCTGAAGTAGACCAGCAGGAAAAGAGTGTTCATTTTTATTCCTTTGACAAATAGGACACTCTCTAATGTAATTCAAGACTTCATCTTTCAAACCTTTCCAAGTGAATCTTTCACGAATCTGCTTATAAGTCTTGAAAATCCCTTGATGACCAGCAAGGGGAACATCATGAAAAGATTGTAGAATCTTTTTCTTAAGCTTAGATTCTTGCACTAAAAAAATTCTATCTTTGTAATAAATTAATCCATCAACCAACTTATACCTTTCATCAACCAAATGACCTTCTAACAAGCTGGTTGCAAACTGATTTTTAACATAATCAGCAGCAATTAATTCTTTCCAATCTGCTGATAACTCACAAATTGACTGCAAATGAGGCCTTCTTGAAAGAGCATCAGCCACTATATTATTTTTTCCTTTGACATATTCAATGTCAAAGTCATATGCTTGGAGTTTACTTACCCACTTTTGCTGCCTTTCATTCAATTCCTTTTGGCGCATGAAATGTTTAAGACTATTGTGGTCAGTCTTAACAACAAATTTACTTCCCACCAAGTATTGACGGAATTTAGACAAAGCATGCATGATGGCAAGCATCTCTTTGTCATAGATAGAGTAAGTTTTTTCTGCCCCTCTCAGCTTTCGGCTCTCGAAGACAATAGGGTGTTTGTCTTGCATTAGGACAGCTCCAACACCTTCTCCTGAAGCATCACATTGTAATTCAAAAGGTTTTGAAAAATTCGGAAGTGCCAATATTGGACACGAACTCATGATTTGTTTAAACTTATCAAAAACCTCTTGTGCTTGCTTAGTCCAAAGGAAAGCTCCTTTCTTTGTAAGATCTGTGAGAGGTGCTGCTTGATGAGAATACCCTTTTACAAATCTTCTATAGAATCCACATAACCCCAAAAACCCTCTCAAATGAGAAATATTCTTTGGAGTTGGCCAATCAAGAATGGCCCTTATCTTTTCTGGATCCACTTTCACACCCTTTGAACTGATAATGTGGCCAAGGTATAAAAGTTTTGTCAACCCAAACTCACACTTTGATTCTTTGGCGAACAAACATTCCGCCTTTAAAATGCTAAGCACTTCTTCTAAATGCTTAAGGTGCTCTTCCCATGACTTACTGAATATGAGAATGTCGTCGAAGAAGATGAGCACAAACTTCCTCAACTGCTGTCTAAAAATCTTGTTCATACAAGATTGGAATGTGGCTGGAGCATTTGTCAAACCAAAAGGCATGACAAGAAATTCAAAATGCCCAAAGTGGCATCTAAATGCTGTCTTTTCTATATCTTCCTCCCTCATTCTGATTTGGTGATATCCTGAACGAAGATCAATCTTTGAGAAGAACATTGCCCCATGGAGCTCATCAATGAGCTCATCAATCCTAGGGATAGGATATCTATTCTTGATGGTTTTCTGATTTAATGCGCGATAGTCAACACACATACGCATTGTACCATCTTTCTTTTTGACCAGCACTACTGCTGAGGCAAATGGACTCTTGCTTGGTCTAATAAAACCACTTTCCAACAGCTCCTTGATGGCCTTTTCAATTTCATCTTTCTGCCTCTTTGGATAGCGGTAAGGTGTAGTAATGACTGGTTTTGCTCCTTATTCTAATTCAATCACATGTTCAGAACCTCTTTCAGGAGGTCTTCCCGGAGGTAAGCTTCCAAAGACTTTACTTTTCTTTGAAAGTAAGGCTTGAATATCAGGATGATATTGCCTTTTTTCCTCAACCGGATCAGCTGGTAAAACCATACATTCAACAGCCCATTCAACCTGATCATGGCGGATCAACCTTTACATCCTTTTCAAAGACACAATTCGAGGGCCTCCATTTGACATCCCTCTTAAAACAACCTTCCTTCCATTAGACTGAAATTTCAGCTCCATGGTTTGCAAATTCAATGTGATCTCACCAAGAGATCGCAGCCATTGTATGCCCAACACAATATCAGTGTCTCCAATTCCCACCACATAAAAATCATCTTTAATCTCATGATTTCCCAATTGCAAGGAGAGGTTAGGAATCTTCCTTGTGCAAGACATAGTAAAACCATCAGCAACCATTACCTTGAAACCATCAAATTCTTCAGTCTTCAAACCTTTTCTAGCAACTAGTCCTTCATCAATAAAATTGTGAGTTGCTCCCGTATCAATTAGGGCAACTATCCTTTGTGAATTCACCACTCCATGAACCCGAAAGGACTCATTCTTTTGGAAACTTGATAGTTGTGCAAAAGCACTACCATCTCCCACCTCTTCGGACTTGTCTTCTGGAGCTTCTTCACCTTCACTACTTGCTGATTCGTATTGCTGATCAGACGAATCAGATTCTGATCTATAATCAGAATAGCCCTCCATTCAATTAGCTTTGCCTCTTCCATAGCAGCGATGACCCTTAACCCAAGGATCACGGCAAGTGTAACAAACTCCATCCTTTCTAAGTTGTTCTTTGAGCTCTTCGGACAGCCTTGGTGGAAACTTCTTGGGCAGATTTGAAGAAGGCTTTTTATCTTTCTTATGGCTGAATGGTTTTGAGTGAAATTTAGGCCTTGGGGCTGCCAACTCCATGCTCCTAGCTTTCTTGATAGCTTCATCTAGTGTTGGAGGATCAAATGCTTTGACCCAACCCTTCAAAGGCTCCATTAAACCTTCAACAAAAAGAACTACAAGTCTTCTTTCAGTAATGTTTGGCACCATTACTGACAACCTCTGAAAATCAGCCACATAGCTTTCTAAAGATCCTTGTTGTTTCAATTGTGCCAATTCTCTAAATCTTAATTCAGGATCTTTGGTGTCAAATCTTTCAATCAACTTATTTGTAAACTCTCCATATGTGCGAATGAGGTTATGGCCAAGAGTGACCAAACCATGAGTCCACCATTCATGAGCTATCCCATCTAAATGCAAGGTAGCAAATTTGATAGCATCCTCTTCCAGCATAGGTCTAAGAGAAAGGTAGTTATCTAACTTTTGTACCCATGACCTGGCTGTACACTTATTACTACCATCAAAATGTTCCATAGTGATCTTTCCCAATGCCTGGTAGAAATCATTTCTAGGTGCTGTAGGAGGACGTTGATCATTCCTTCCACCATTTCTCCGACTCCTTTGATTCATGTATTGATCAAAGGTCCAAGTACCCCTCAAATCAAGAGGTAAAGAAACGTACTCCATGTAAGCTTGACGAGCATCATCAGCAAAGTTTGGAGTAGCCTCAACTGGTTGTTGCTCTTCCCTTGGTGTGAAAACGGGAAAAAGGGGTCTAGAGGATGACCCACTATGAATTGTAGTATGCTGACCCACAATTCTGTCTCTAGTATTCACCTCAGGACTGCCACTATTATTATTTCCATTAACCCCACTGCTTTCTCCACTTGAGTTATTTTGGGGCTGAATGATATTCTGAGCTGCTTGCTGGTCCAATTTGGACAATAATCGGGACATCATGTCTATCATCCCATCAAACTTCTTCTCCACTCTATCCTTCTCTTCATTATCTCTCCTTACAGAATCTGACATTATTACAACTGTGTGATCAACCACTTCCACTGAATTCTCTGAACCTTCCACTGTTTTACCAAGATCTCTTAGGACTTCTGAGAAGGTATCTGCCTCTGGAACGGGCGGAAACTGATGCTGATTTCTGGCCTGACTTCTGGTGTATGGCCTAGTGTCTCTTTCACTCATCAGTTAACTACTGCAATCTGCCACAGGATGGCAGGGTCTTCGGCTCTGATACCACTGAAATATGCTAACCAATTTTTTTCTTGAATTATCATAACACAAACCAACACTAGTTGACTGGATTAGCGTTAGCATCAAATTGAAAACTGAACTTGAATTGAATAACTACTCAACGTCAAGAATGTGCACTCAAGATCCCACTAAGGGCGAGGTGCTAACATATGACGGAGTGAAGAAAGTTGAAATTGTAAACAGATAGGCGGATAACCAGCCATGAACAAAGCAATTCCACGCTACCACCAAACAGTGGGGGGAAAAGATTACACTAGAAACAATTCATCCGCTGCGGCGGGCATCCACGGAACTGTGGGGATTCACCACTTTGAGTGGGTACAAGAGTTACAATCAATTTAACCACACTGGCAGTAAACCATCCAGGGGACTTTAATGAGAATTTAATCAAATAGTTGCAGCAATAATAATGGGTTAGATTAGTACTACTAATCAGAACCTTACAATTCAAAATGACTGCAAATACATGAATTACAATGCTAGAGAAATGAGATAAGGAGATGAGAATGAATTCTAACAATGTTCTTTGCTTTCCAATGACTGAAAAATGATTAAAACTGGAAACTGATAAATCTGATGAAAAATCCTGAGTTCTGGAGATTTATAACAGCAAACTGGAAAACAGTAAAATACTCATAACTCACTCATTTCACCTCCGAATTGACTGAAATCAGTTGCAAAGGACTCTCAGAAGATAGGCGACCAAACCAGGAGGAAGAAACAGCAGCAAATCACATCCTTTATTTTTTGGCACAATTCCCAATGCAAATAGAAAAGTATGGCCTCCTTGAAAAATCAATTTTGCAAGATAAAAATGAATACTTGGAATTAAATTCCAATTCTTTGAGGAAGGTGGCGCCTTAAGTCAACAAATGGATTACCAAAGTACCCAGAACAAAATAAAATTCACTCCAAAAGATATGAACAAAAATCAGCTTCAACTGTGTAAAAACCAGGAAACCAGAACTTTGAAAAAAACTCCAAAATCTTCAATCTGTTATGCTCAATCTGCTAGTCTGAGGTTGAGAAGCAGCAATGTAGCCAACTAGGTGTTATATTGCAAACACGAAATTGGATGAAAGGCTAGGAGGTAGACTTCCTCGAAGCAATATGTCAATTGTCATTTCGACAGCATAACTTTAGCATAATTTTCATAGATGAAAAGCTGGAGCAAAAGCCTTCAATAAATAAGAGCTCACCAAAACTCTTCAATTGCCTGAGAAGCAGCTCAAAAGACACAAGAGACCTTTCCCATTCCCAAAGACCAATCAACTTCTCAAGTGGCGTCCCAAAAGCCTCCAAGAATTTCACTTTATTCAAATAATATAAAGTGGCGTCCACTTTTGCTCAAGGAATAAAGTTCTTAATAAAATTAATAAAGCTCTTTATGAAGGCGTACCCTTCATGGCCCCATTTTAAAAACAACTTAAGTTATCTCCTTAGGCCAAGGGGGTGTCAACAGTGAATTAGAACATAATGCCTTCAATTAAATATTCTTCACCAATTAAAGCTATCTAAAGACCAAACCATAATAACAATAACTGCTCCAACTGCAAAGGACTAAGAATAGACAACTGCAACTGCCACAACTAGCATTTACTATAAATAGTAAATAACATGAAATGCCACAAAACTCCAAGCCACGAAACCCTAATTTCACCTCATTCCAGTCTACGGGTTCCGGAATAGACTGATGAATTGCAATGCTGATCACTGATGAGAAGGGGACACATGCATCCTTCCTTTGGCAAAGAGGGTTTTCATCCTTTGGAGCTTGAGATCCTTAGGATTTTTGTTCTTTGACCTCTTGCAAATTTGTGGGTTTTTGTTCACAAATTTGAATGCTTAAACATACATGCTCACAAGAAGTTTCAGTTAGGGTTTTTGTGTATTTGTTACCCTCTTATTCAAGCTTTGAATCCTTAGTACCTCTTGCAAGAAGATTGAAATTGGAGTTGAGATCTAGAAAAACCAAAGAGATATGTAGATGGGGTCGCCTAAGCCTTCCAAGTGTCATTTTCCTTTGGATTGTACACAAAAATCACACACTCATGCATAGAACTATATTAGAGAGGTATTGAAGGGGAGATATTATGAATTGCAACAACCTTCAAAATTAATGGTGCAAGGACTCGTGGCTCAAACCCTAACCATTGCATTAATGGTGGATAAGACCATTTAATCAAGCTTCTATGGCAATAAGTTTATGTAGATCCACGTCTCCTATATAAAATAATGTTTATGGTAAAAGAATCCCTTTTTCAGAAGCCACGACATTGAAAAAAAGCCTTATGAATGCTTTGAAATGTCAATAGTAGGTTGGATGAATAGTGCGAGAAGATGTTTTGACATGTCAATGGTATTTGTGATGAATAGTGGGGAAAGGTGCTTTGACATGTTAGAAATAGTACATAAATAGTGCCGAGACACTTTGACATGTCGCTGGTAGGTGGGTGTGATGTCCCCGCTTTTTAATAAGCCCAAGATGAAATTGATTAATTATTTAAATATTTAAATGGTCTCATTTGTCTCATGTCCCCAAATTGTAACTCCTTAAGATACAAATAAAGTAAATAAATAAAATAATATCATTGGACAATTATTATAAATACAAATAAAAAAATATTTTTCTATAAATCAACATTATATATATATATAATAATAATACAATTATTATCAAATATAACATTATAACTAATAATAGAAAAAATAACAATTCAAATGTTATCCTTCATCGATGGGACTAATCATCTATTAAAATAATAATGTATAATTGAAAAGTCGCGATCCTTTTAGTGATCTTCCGTTGTTTATAAGAAGAGGCTTAACCAAACGATATGATATATCTGGTATCGGAACATTGTGACGACCTTGGTATCACTTACCTCTGCTTTCGGGAGATCCCATTGACGTCCGCCTCAATAGCCTCATCATGTCCATATGCACACGTTCATTGAGTGAAATCGTTATGTGGGATTCGTGGCACATCTCACACAAGTTAGCTCTCATTGTCGTCAATGCATATACACTGTTGGGCGTTTATATATTTATTATTACTTAATATTGCGTTGGGAGAATATGGGAACATAAAAACGTAAACTTTGTATTGGTGAGGAGCTCTACGGGAAGCATTGGCCGCTAGGAGAATACACGCAGATCTCTGGAAGTGGAATATCGCATGAGGGAGATATCGGGTATTGCTTCTGAAGGCATCTACATTGCAAGAGGCTGATAACGTTCTGGACCGGCATCTTATTCACGAACAGAGCAAATGAATAACGTCACAGCATATGGAAGTAACTCGGGAAGATGCTCCCAACTCCATCCTCTGTCACGGCAACTCAGGATCACATCTCTCAATAACAAACCATGCTCCATTAATATCGATGCCAATAGAGAACCTCTGGATTCAACTTGTTTATATGAATGAATGATGCCTAGTGATGTCCTGTGCCAATATTAGTCTCGGCTGAATAGCATACGATCTTGTGAACTCGGGCATAGTCGATACAAGATTTCCCCTATCATAGCCTGAAGAGATAGTGCCCTTCACAAGAAGACTATATCTGGAAGGCTCACCGCCAACCATCAGACCAGGAGAAGTCGGGAAATGGAGAAAACGGTAGGCATAGAGCCTCACATATTAAATGAACCGTCTATAATCATCGGTGGGGAAAGAGATGGGAAGAGTATCTGCGGTCCGACTAAGGCAGAAGGTAAGGCAAACGGTAAGTAATTTTGGTATAAAATAGATGTCTATAAATTATGTTGGAGACTCATCAAAAGATGAATAAATGATTATAAACGAGTGAATTAAGGAGTTAATTAAGGTTGGTGTTAAGACATATTTGATATATATATAAGATAAATATAAATATATTAAATGTAATGTGTTCATTACATATATAATTCATATGCTGCTAAATATACTTTGCTAAATCATTATACAATATTTATTTTTATAGTTGTCCAATAATAATGCTTGTAGCAATCATTGGGACCTATAGGTAATAATGACTTTATTATGATAAAAGGTACAATAGGATATCATCTTTGAGATCTTAATAGATGTCTAGTAGCTATTAGATGGTCTTATGAGATTATATAGAAGAGTCATTCGTAAGAGTGATAGGGAAGAAATGAGTAACCCTTTTACAAAAAGTAAACATTTATATCATTTTCAATCTTATTAGATATTATCATTGAAACTTATTGATTCTTTAACATTTCTAATGTCTCCTTGAGAAACGCTTTGAGTGCAAGATTCAGGTTTCGCTAACTCCACTTAAAGGGGTCATTACATGATGAATAGTGCGAAGATGTTTTGACATGTCAATGGTAGTTGTGATGAATAGTGGGGAAAGGTGCTTTGACATGTTAGCAATAGGTGTGATAAATAGTGCTGAGAGACACTTTGACATGTCAGTGGTAGGTGGGTGTGATGTCCCCGTTTTTTAATAAGCCCAAGATGAAATTGGATTAATTATTTAAATATTTAAACAGTCTCATTTGTCTTAAAGGACCTTTTAATTATTTAATTAATTAATATGAATTTATAAAACTATTAATAAATATTATATTCTTTATAAAGTCTTTAATAGAATAATAATTCAGTTTGGCCAACCAAAAGGTGGTGGAGATAAAAGGAGCCTTGGGCGGATATTTTGATCATCATGGAGAATTGGATAGTATTTGGTTTTCGACATTGGGATCTTTGAGAACGGAAACTCTCAGGATTTTGTAGCCATGGATGGATGAAACCCCTTATCAATGCGTTTGAATATATCTTTGAACATTAGAGAATCGAGATTCAGAGTATTGGTGAATATCAGTAGAAGTTTGGCATCACAAAAATATTATAGGAAATGATTTTGAGCATCCATGCGTCTATATCATTAGTATTCATTTATGCTGTCTGGAAATAGAACTATAATTGGTGCTATATTGAATAGGAGACACGATTAACATTGGTGATACTCAGAAGGATATTCTTAGAATTGATATCATTGATTGTACTGGTGGATTCATACCTGGAGCGTCATTTACGTTGAGCGCCTTATATATGTGCGGGTTAGTTTATTAAGGTTCAAAGATTATCCCCAGTGATGGATCTACATTACACAATACGTAATACCTCTTGTTTATGCTAACTTGCAACATCACTAGCGCCGGATTCAATTGTGCTGATTAGATTCACATATGCTTGAAGACTACAAGATTGACATCGAGGATTGTCGTTTCATGTATGAATGGAAATATACATTGTATCTTTCTTATGCTGGCTCAACTTTTAGCAACATATATGCTAGGTCGACTCATACCTTAAGCATCAGGCAACTACTGGAGTATACGGCAATCTCCCAAAGGTTGCGGTTCTGAAAAAAGTTCACGGGAAGACCGAAGGTGATTTGATGGAGAGTATCACAGATAAGATTGGACATGAGAATGTTAAATAGCCGTCTTATTTCCTTTGAATTGAACATTCATCAATTCCAAACAAAGATTGGACACGAAAATGTCAAATAGCTGTCTTATTTCCTTTGAATTGAACATTCATCAATATTTTTCAATTCCAAACAGTCGCCAGATCACCACATGTGGATGCCATGTATCTTTGAAGAGGCTTATATGGATCATTAAGACGGAGTGCCCAGTCATCCTGGAAGGAGCCACTGAGGATTGGCTAAGTTATACTAGGTGCCATTTCATTCTATCAAGACCTTGTAATTATTGCGTTGTATTTGCAAAGCATATGCCAGATAAATATGTCAATATAGTTCAGATATTGGAGTTGTTGTTCATTAAATATTATATTTATATATTGCTTTTTTCTATTCATTTGTTATGAGATAATACACTGGTTGTTACAATGGATCATCTATATGGACAATTGACCATACAGAACTAGAAATAAATGCATCAGCAGATTCATGTATCAGATTGTGATGCTACTAGAAATATTTATTTTTTGCTTGCACATATCATTGGTCTTTTAATATTAGATTTCATACAAAATATTTGACAAAATGCTAATGTGTCAAACGGGAAACCCTTAAAATATCGCTCAACTCAAGTTGGGGTTATTACAATGGTATCAGAGCCAATATCTTGCCAGCTTGAGGGTACAAATCAGTTTGCTTCAAGTACAATACATCAATGGATAGAATTCAGAGTGGAAGATTGTTACCCACTTTCCTACCTTCATTGCCAACACATGAAAAGAAGCTTAGCATGGAGAAAATTTTAAAAGACCTTTTTATGACCATGACCATTTGATCCAATTGGTGCACTCAATGGGAAATTTCACTAGGTAGAAACCTTGACGATGCATGCTTAGGGGATGTTAACCATAGCAAACATAGACTTGATGTGTGCTTTCTAACTTATCATCACCATTTTATGATATTGGATCTTTGGAGTGTGTTTCCCATGTCAAAAATTGGGCAGAAAATTTTTGAGGCCAAATTTTGTTTAACCTGCACCAATGTTAACTTAGGCAGAACTTTATGATGGTTGAACCATCCCTTGTAGGTGCTGTAGTTTCCTTTGCCACCTTTTATAACATAGGTGGAATTTTTCACTCAAAAGTACACCAAGGTTATGAAGTGGAATTATAAGTCATGTTTTCACTTTGGGCAGAACTTTGATTCACTTGAACCAAGGTGGAACTTTCCATCTCTTGAGCCAAGCAGAAAAATTAGCCAATTAGGCCGAGGTGGAACTTTAGTCCACTTAAGCCAAATGGAATTTCTACTCACTTATAGGGAGGCAAAGTTTTGATGTGTCTTAGCCAATTTTCAAACCTCAAATAGAATTTTATGATGGTTGAACCATCCCTAATGTGCATGTAGGCTTTTAAGGGCAGAATTTTGGACTGATTGAGCTATCTTTTGCTTGGGTGGAACTTGAACATGGTCTCGCCATTTTTCATTTCATATTCTCCTACTAATGCCACTTATGACCATGTTCTTTGATGGTGTGTGTTCTAGAGATGGTTCAGGGGCTGGAATTGTTCTTGTTTTACCTAATGGTGAATCTTTGAAATATGCAATCAATTTAACATTCAATTGCTCTAATAATATTACAGAATATGAAGCATTGATGTTAGGTTTGAATGTGGCATGTAAGCATGGAATCAAATGCATAAAGATTCTTAGAGATTTAGAATTTATTGCTTAGCAGGTAAAGAACATATATGCAACAAAGGATGAGAAATTGAAGATAAACTAAAATGTTGTTTGGGATACCAAATCATAGAATACTATAGAAAATGCTTTAGCAGTGGATAAATAGATCAGAGATTATTGTTGTAGATTCTTTAGTAGTGGAAGTATTCAATTTTGACTTGAATTTGGTACCAAGTATCAAAACAATGTTGAGGTCCTTACGAGACCTAGCATACCTGATACCTTTCGCAGCTGGTAGGTATTATCCATAGTGGCCGATGCTTTATTTAGGAGACGACATTTATGCTATTTGGTGGAGATTACAGCAGATTGGAAAGAGTTAATTTTAGAAGAGTATGCTAAGGACTCTTGGGATTCTAGCATCATCAAAGGTACCATATAGGATGATAGTTATTCGGCAATCAATGAGCTTATCATTTACAATGTAATGTCCCCTTTTGGGTATAACTGAAAGTTTTCCTTCTAGTCTTCTAACTTAAAGTATTCAGTGGATTTGAAACCAATAATTCTAACACTAACTCTCAATCCTATCAAGAGCCTCTTCCAAAAGCTGATAATGGCTGGATTAATAAGTCAGTTATATGTATATCCGTATCAACATTATATTTTCCATCACCTATAGATATTTAGAGATAGAGCAACTGCTTACATTAACA
>VDFB02099941.1:0-10364 GCA_007258455.2 Sequoia sempervirens | reverse complement strand
AGATGTTGATAGATGACAAAATTTCAATTACAATATAGTTTTTACAAAGTCAACCTAAGCAGTTATACAATTACTTCACATTGCATAACTAATAACTAGGAGCAACTGCCAATTGCATTTAGTTTTCATGGAATTCTATGAGACCACATTTTTTTGAGGCATTTTTTCAAACAGTTCACTTCCTTGTCTATACTACCACATTTTTCATACATGTCTACCAAAGAATTTTGTCAAATAGTTCAAGTGTTGCCTTGTTGCTATGGTTGAAAGCCTAAAACTAGTGCTTTCAAACAAGCTATGGATGCTTGGAAAAAATCTATCAAAACCATAATAGTAAGCAATATCATAGACAAGGCAATGAACTGTTTGAAAAAATGCCTCAAAGAAATGTGGTCAAAATGGTGATAGAATTCCATGACAATCCACAACAATTTTCTTGTCATGGCATTCGTCATGCCATTCCATCACCATGAGACCACATTTCTTTGAGGTATTTTTTCAAAGAGTTCATTTCCTTGTCTATGCTAACACATTTTTCATACATGTCTATCAAAGCATTTTATCAAAAAGTTCATTGCCTTGCTGCTATGGCTAAAAGCCTAAAACAGGTGCTTTCGAACAAGCTATGGATGCTTAGAAAAAATCTATCATAGCATAATAGTAAGCAACAAGTTGATGCAATACAAAGATTGCCAAACCAATCAACAACTCAGGGGACTCTTGTCCCAAACTCATCTTGGAGAAGATCAAACAAAATTTCAACATTTCATCAGAAATCTACTTTTCATCCACTCAAATTCTCTTATCATTCATCATTCATCCTTCCACAAATCTATATTCCAATTAACTCATTCAAAGCAAAAAACCATATTAGAAAACTTTGATTCAATCAATTAGATCAACATGCATTTAAAAAACACCATTTTCAATAAGGCACTCTTCCATTCAATCAATTCATTCAACTTGTCCCAAATAGTCAATCCATCATTACAATTGGCTTTCATACTTTTACCAGACCATCAAGCACTATGAACATCATTATTACAACTGATACAAATCAGGAACTTGCTCTCTTTTAACTTTGTTTTGACTGAACTTACAATTTCATGTATTATTTTACACCAAGTCTCCTCATTGTCCAACTGTCAAAACAACATATCTCACTTCTAAACCTTGTCCAAGACTCCATACATTCCTGACACCATCACTTAGACAACATTATCTCAAAATCAACTCACCGATCACTGTTAGGTCAGACTTATATTCTCTGAGCAGTCAAGGCACTACTTCTCAATGAGACATTCATGCCCTAATTCGGGCAAACCAAACACACATTTTTCAAAACCCAAGATCCAAAACACTTTTAGAGACCTCTTAATTTTCATGTCCTCATATCAAAAACTCAGAATAACTTATATTGAAGAAATAAGTAGTTTTTAGTCTAAACGCTATCAAAAAGGTTACTAAAATAGGCCTGATTTTCAAAGAAAACCCCCTTCAAACATTCCCAAAACACTTAAAACCTCAAAAAAGTCATTAGACATAACACAAAACTCCCAATTTATCCATTTTTAGGGATTAAAAGACTCCTTTTTACAGTATATTGGCAAACCCTTGTTTATAGGGTGAAAAACTCAAAAATCAATGAGGGTTTCCTATATAGGCTACATGCAAACCTCAAAAGCTCTGGCCAACCATTGGAACATGTCAAAATACATCTGAAAAGGAATTTGGAAACATCTTCTAACCCATGCACTTTTTCTTTCTCCACTATCATGTTGGAAATTATTCATTTTGACTGGAAAACTTAGAATTTCCTGTGTAGCAGCAGCTCCTTCAAGGTATTCTTGCTTTTTCCTCCACTCAAAAACATCAAAACATAACAAATAACCTATCCCTAACCTACTCCACCAATCTACCTAACCTACATTGGTGGAGTAGTGTGGAAATGCCTTATAAGACTCAAAACTCAATGCACATGATTTCAAACCGAGCCATAAGAAGAATGCTCAAACAAACATTAAATTTAATGGATTCCTTCCCAAATGGATGCAAACAAATGGTGATTCCAAAACATACTAGAAACAATCTAAATTTCAACCCTAAACTCTTGCACAATTCGTACAAGTTTAGAAACAACTGAAAAACATAGAAAATAAGCTAAAACAGGGAACTCTTTGTTAATTTAATTCTTCTAGAATACAATGATCTCTTTGCTCAGCCTTTACAATTCTTTTAAAGAAGTTTCCAACCATAAAATACCTCTTCATCTTCCTTGAACGACCTATGACTCGTCCTCTTCCTTGATTTTCTTGATTTTCTTGTTTTGTCTCTTCACATTCTTTCTTTTTCTCTCTTTTACATATTTAGCATTTTGACAATATTACACTTTGTGCTTTTTCATGCCTTGATTACATTTAATTTTGGCATTACATGGACTTAAATACATTTTTGACAACTTAGCCTTTTGAAGGCATTACATGAACTAGGTGTTCTTGCACCACAACCTATGGTCTCATGGTTTTTTTCACATCAACGTGATTTGATTCACATTTTTTTCATGTAAAAATCAACTTGAACCAAATTTTGTATTATGGAGCTATATTAAGTTGCCACTTCAAAAACCGATGTAACAATGATACAAAATAATGTTTGATACTACAAGAAGGCATCAAATGGCTAGTGTACTAAACAAATTATTATGATTTATGAATAATGTTGATAACTCTACTTAGTTGGCTTCTTTTTTTCAAAATCATACAAATTGAACCCTAGCATCAATAGACTATGTATATCAAGCTACCACAATCAAGTTACATCAGTCCCATATCACCAAGACACAACCTGAACAATAGGAGGAATGGCCCTTTTCAACATACTACACTCAAACCCTTAAGGGATCGATCCGGTTGAATGTAGCTCAGAGAAATTCTGCATGTTTGGGTGTGAAAGAGGACCATGCCTAGCATAAAAATGCCTACTCAGATGCGTTGGAATAGTCCATTTGGTCACACGAGTTACAAAACAAAAATTGCACCACCTTGCATGCATTTGACACCATGGGAAAACCACTCTGAGATAATAAAAACCGAGAGAGGTTATTGTAGAGGGACCCAACATGATCCCATACGATCAGACAAGAAGTTTATAAGCATCATGGTGTCCGAGTAACCTCATGTTGAAGTTTGCAGCCATTTTTCCCTTTGGACCCTTAAGGGATCAATCCGGTTGAACGTAGCTCAAAGTGATTCTGCATGTTTGGGTGTGAAAGAGGACCATGCCTAGAGTAAACATGCCAATTTGAACATGTTGGAACAGTCTGTTTGGTCACACAAGTTGCAGAACAAAAATTGCACCACCTTGCAACTTTCCATTGCTTGCATTTGACACTTTTTTGCATCAACTGAAAACTAGACACCACAGGAAAACCACTCTGAGATAATGAAAACTGAGAGAGGTTATTGTAGAGGAGTCCAACATGATCTCATAGGATTAGATGAGAAGTTTATAAGCATCATGGTATCTGAGTAACCTCGTGCTAAATTTTGCAGCTATTTTTCCCTTTGGACCCTTAAGGGATTGATCTGGTTGAACGTAGCTCAGAGCGATTCCGCGTGTTTCAGTGCGAAAGAGTATCATTCCTAGTGTAAAAATTCCTATTTAGACACATTGGAACAATCTATTTGGTCACACGAGTTGCAGAACGAAAATTGCACCACTTTGCATCTTTCCACTGCTTCCATTTGACACTTTTTCCATCAACTGAAAACTGGAGACTACGGAAAAACCACTCTAAGATAACAAAAACTGAAATAGGTTATTGTAGAGGGGCCCAACAAAATCTCATAGGATCAGACGAGAAGTTTATAAACATCACGATGTCCGAGTAACCTCATGCTAAAGTTTGTAGCCATTTTGCCCTTTGGACCCTTAAGGGATCAATCCGGTTGAACGTAGCTCGAAGTGATTTTGCGTGTTTGGATGCAAAAGAGTACCATGACTAGCGTAAAAATTCCTATTCAAACACATTGGAACAGTCCATTTGTTAACACGAGTTGCAGAACGAAAATTGCACCACTTTGCAACTTTCCATTGCTTTCATTTGACACTTTTTCCATCAACTAAAAACTAGAGACTACGGGAAAGCCACTCTGAGATAACGAAAAATGAGATAGGTTATTGTAGAGGGGCCCAACACGATCTCATAGAATCAGACGAGAATTTTATAAGCATCACGGTGTCTGAGTAACCTCATGTTGAAGTTTGCAGCCATTTTTCCCTTTGGACCCTTAAGGGATCGATCCGGTTGAACGTAGCTCGGAGCGATTCAAATGAATAACTTGAAATTGCCTCATCAAGCTTCGCACGTGCCTTTTTAATGGCTTAAAATCATAATTGAGATTTTTCAAGATCATCAAAATAAGGATGTTGCATTGCTTTTCTGCTTGAGATTCTCTTGAATGGCTCATAAATCTGCATTTTATGCAAGGGGACACCAATCAATGTTTTCTTGGTTACATATAGATACACAAAGTCAAATAAGATGATAGCATTGGCATCAACCAAATTGACGTGGATACAAGTATAAATTAATAAGAACCGTTGTGTCAAGTATTGCCTCATGGTCAGACTCAAGGACCTTCCACATGGTCTTGTTCAAAGTTCTACCCCCATATTTTCTCAAACGAACATTGGATGCCACGATAAGGTTTGAGTAATGAAGAATCTTACGATGCATGCCAAATTTCTCAAACAACCAATGTTTAACACTCTTATGTGGGTACCTTCTCAGCCATGTTCTAGTAACAACAACTGAGCCTGTAGGGTATTCAATGTTTTCTCCATCTATAATTGGGGCTTCCAATTTCTTTTTTGCCTCAACACAACGACATAAGTAATAGTATGTACCCTCTTCATTTTCTTCATCTGTAATAACTACATAAACATGCCCTGCATTTATATATGCGGCATATCTCTTGAAATTAGTCAACATTATGAATATAGTACAAAGTAAGATAACAATATGGAATTTCAAATACTAAGCAAGTAGATATATTACCTGGTTGAACTAGATTTTCTACATGGTCAAAGTAGACCGATGATTCCATCTGTGTTAGTTCCAATTCCATTGGAGGGTGATATGTGTGAAGTGGGCTAAGATAACTTGTCAACCATTTGTCAACCCACTACCCTAACTCACAATCATTTCAGGCTTGCATTGTACATGAAGAACAAAAGCATACCATCTTACGTGTATTGATACTCCATGAACCTGCATTTGAGCTAAGGAAAGAGTGCAACTCACTCAATCCTATTAGTGTACAACAATCCTCATATGGTGCAATGTTAGTATCATCCATCAACCAAAAAAATATAGTAATTGAAGACGTACCTTAATTACCTAGACCCATCAAACCATTACACCACTCGACGATTGAGCTTGCATCTATCAGAAGCATTGGAATGTCTTTATCACTTTAACTCTTCTCATGCTAATGCTCTTTTCAGCATGCTCCTACACGTCATGCTCCCCTTTCCGTATCTAGCCTCACAAAATTTCCACATATATTGAACCGCGTGTAGTGAGATGCATCCGGCTTCTTAGTAGAACGTAATGCGTTCTTGAGCGTCTTTGCCGCGGTTATCTGACCATATCATATGCGACCATATGATGCTTGCCCCTCTAAACCAAATCACTGTAGAAAATTTGGAAGCAACCTTGCACGAACTCTGGAGAATGCGTGTGATCATCACTAATATAAAAGTGATACTCCCTCAATACCTTCCTTTCGTCCTCTATACTTTCAGCTACATGTATGAATTCTATGTGCACAAATATCGAAACATGTGTGGAGTTGTAATACTATGACTGTACCTCACGCTATGGCTATAGAGTGTAGTTCTGCAAGATCAACCAACGATACTATGCTACCAAATTGGAAGGTGTCAACTCATAGCGGGTGTATTAAACCATCGGGCTCTATGGGTATACCTTACTGTACACTAGATTCTCATGAAACATGGACATGAACTAATACAATGGAATCTTCTAAATAACCAAATCACACCTTTTTGCTTCAAACCCATCTTTTATAGCATATGCCACCATTTTATACTTCCCGAGCTCTACGTGAACCATCCAAGCGCATGTTGTCCTATGAGATATTTGGCCATCCTCTATTTCACATAAAAATTTTGATAAGAACTTTCTTGAAGATTTTGGTGGGGCTTCTATGTGAAAATCCTGCAAAACATCATTAGTATGCAAATGTAAACATATAGAATGAAAAACATCATAATGGTTAGAGAATTCAATATGTAGTTTATAGCAACAAGTAGTGCATGTGTGATTTATCTTGACATAAAAAGGTTTAATCATTTCAAAAAATCTTTGAGAAATACTAATTTGAGGATAAGAATTTTGAAATTTATGAAAAAATTGGGTTTGAGTCGTATCCAAAAAATGCTTTGGATGTGGTTCACGGTTTCGACTATTGATTCTCCTTCTTATGACATCCCTTTGATTCCGAGATGGCCTTGTATTATTCTTCCAATAATCTTCAATTAGTGTTCTCAATGCTTCAACAACTTTTTTTATCTTTGTGTGGTAGTCTCCCCGAGAATGCCCATAATTCATTTGAATCGGTGCCCTCAATTCTTTGCCACCTTTGAACAACTTTTGATAAAGTTTTTCTACTAATTCCCATTTGTTCACTTGTCTTTTTAATGAGGTGAGATCTCTTTTTTTGATAGCTTACCAAAGTCGATGTAATGACACGTCGGGTGACATTACTATCCTTTGAGCGTGTGTTCTTATCCACACTATCATAAGCATCCATTAGATTCTTCATAATAGTGTTTTCACTTGATGCATTCGATGTTCTCAACCCAAGAGTCTTCATGAAGTTTCTGTACTTTAAACCCCGCATCATTTGAACAAATAGTTGACATCTTGCAGTCTCATTTAGCCTTTCAAAGAACATTTTCCAAATCTTATCAGCATATCTTCTACAAATGCATTCTAGAATCTTACCTTCCATGTGCTGCAAAATATCCTCATCAATATTAATCAAAAACTTTGGCTTTCTACGCAAAATTCTAGGTGGTGTTCTCTTAGGTACATACATCTCAAGATTACCAATTTCATCAATATTTAATTGAGGTGGGCTAGATTGTGTACCTTTGATCGAGGGTGGAGTAGAAGACATACCTTGAGGTTCACATGGGGATGATGGCATACCTTCTTTTTCAAATCCGAGTGATGATGTACTCTCAACTTAAGATGTGGTGGATGGTTTCCAACAATACTCACTTGTGGTAGATGGTTTCCCTGCATATTCGCTTGTGCTTAATGGTGTCCCTTCGTATTCACTTGTGGTAGAGGGTGTGTCTCCAACTACGGTATCTACATCTCCCCTAGCACAACTCTTTCACATTTGTGCCTTTATTGTTGTAATTTCTTCTCTTTTTGTGATTTGAGGGTTCCTCTTCAAGCTGGCTTGTTTTCCAACAATTGTTCCCCAATTTACCACTTTTCCGCGATATTCCCTCATCCATTTTTCTCTTTATCTTTGATGGCTTGGAGTTGATCATCTATTAGTTTTTTCCTTTTAACAGTTCATTTCTTCAACATGACGAATAATTTTACCTTTGTAAAAAGTGCTAAGTTGTCAAATTAACTAATTAAAGCTTTGGAAGCATAACTCAATGTAAAGCTTTGGAAGCATACACAAATAAAGTCAATGAAAGCTAGTTTGTATAACTGTTTGAAAAAATAACTCAATGAAAGCTTTGGAAGCATACACAAAGAAAGTCAATTGTTAAATTTAACAAAATGCCTCAAAGAGATGTGGTTTAAAAATGTAATAGGAAAGTGTATTGAATTGTGTGATTTAAAATGTCCATTAACAACGTAAGGTTGTAACATGACAAACTAGTGCAGGAGCACCTAGGTCATGAAATTCCTTCAAAAGGATAATTTGTTCAATTTGTAATGTTCAAGTAAATATGATGAGTGAAGGTCATTAAATGATGAATTTCAATGTATTTGCACCATGAAATAGGTCACTAGGTGATATTATTGAAAAGTTTCTTTTTATAACAAAAGTTGTCAATTCTTGTAAAAATGTAAAATTGCACAAAAGCAGGAAGGTGAAGAATCTTTTTTGTGGAAGGGCAAGGATGGGTTGATGAAGATGAAGAGGCAGTTATTTCAGCTGATTTAGACACCTTTAAAAATAATTGTAAGCTCGAGAAAGGCAGATCTTGTATCCCAAAAATCCATAAAAATTAATAAAAAAACCTCTGCTCAGTTATTTTGGAAAGCTTTTCTATTCTTGTTTTCAGGTTGCATAGTGATTCAAGCATCCTAAGATTTGATTCTTGTCAGGGAAAGAGACTTCTTTCATTCTTGAAATTTGTAGGAATTGTAATTCAAATAATCAATCTAATTTGAACTTAGTTTCCTAAGTCTCGGTCTATGGTTTCCTTAGAATTGTTTAGAGAGTCTAAAAAGTGATTCTTAGCCATTCCACCAATGTAGGGCTAGTAGGTCGGTGGAATGGATCATATTTAGTGTCTTTTCAATGTGAAGATGTGTGTGGCAGGGGTAAATAGAAATAAGAAGTCGGGATACTGTTGCATGAACAAAATTCTGAATTTTCTCATTCAAAAAAATGGTGTTTCAAGTAGGGTTTGAGGAAACAACATGTAGAGGAGCTTCGAGAAATGATTTCAAAATAATTCTGCCGGACATAATGAAGCATGTTTCAATTGTTGGGCGGAGTAGTAGAGGTTTTGCAAATGTTTCATTAAAGAAACCCTCATGGTTGGTGTGTTTTCACCCTATAATCAAATGTTTACTGATTTTGTGTATTGATGGGCATTTCCCATCTTGAAAATTGTTTATTTGTGAGTTTATACACATGGCCTAAGACTTTTTGCAGGTTTGGTGGATTAGTGAGTAGTTCTATGGTGACTTGCTTTGATAAATTGACCTATTTAAGGGCTTTTACCAGAAGACAACATGTTGGTTCTACTCTATTTTGTGAAATAAGTGTATAAACTTTTATAGTATGTTGAAAAGGATCAAAATAGGCCTAATAATCTGTATTGGGATTGTGTAAATGCATTATGATAGAAAATGAATCACCCCATTAGATGGAATATTGGCCTCCTAGAGATATTTGGCATTGTTTTCTAAAAACAGAGAATATGTAGAAATAGTGATTTCAGGAATGTTGTTAAGTGCTTGGGAGCAGTCTCATTTGTGATGCCACAATTGTGTCTATGCTTGGTAATTTTTTGAAGGTAGATTGTGAAAGATTTGATGATTTAGGCATATGTTTCCAATATATGGCAATGGTTTCTTGAATGCAAAGTAGTCAAAGTGTGTCTATACTGATATATTGGAATATTACAATCAAAACATGATGAAATTGGTATCTTAAAGCTCTAGTGACAATGTTAAACTAATGTTGCTTGTTGTTGTTGTTACAAATGGTGTTTAAGTGAAGATAGGATGATGGATGTGTTGATTTAAGCAAAGATATCTTAAATGGTTGGGATGATGATTGATTGCAGTTCTAAGGAATAGAGGTGTTTGATTGTTTTTTCCTTGAAGGGGTAAGTTGAGTTGATGAGTGATTTTTGTATTGTTTATGACAAGAAAAAAGTTGAAAGTTGATTCTGAAAATGGTTTGCTATATGGAGATGGTGAATTGGCTACTGATAGCCTTATAACTTGAAATAAAATAAATGGATTTTGGTTGAATGAAAAGTAGTTTTGGATGAATTTGACAAATTTTGTATAAATTGATCTTTTACTCTTTATTGATTTGGGAAGGAAGTTCCCTAAAGAAATGATGTTGTTGAGTGGCTTGGCAATCTAATATTGCATCACAAACAAACAATTTGATCAACATGGAATAAGCTAAACAAAAAAAATGAAAGCAAGCCATAATAGAATGAAAGAAAATGTACAAAGATCTCACATACCTAAAAAAAAGCAAAGTCAGCCAGAGGAGTTCTCACCCCACTATGTGTTTTGCTTCTTCCTTCCTCAAACTCCTCAAAATGTGACTTCTTCAAAAGCTTGTTCCTCCAAATTTCAATTGTATATCAATTTACCACTTAATTCAAACTTGAATTGATATTATATGCCTCTCAACGAAAAATCTGCTATTTCCATGCAAAGGTGATGGAGAACATTCATAAGGTGATGGAATCTCAAAATCATGTATGCACACTTAACTCAATCACCAAAAAGCTAGTTTTTGTCGAAGCATGCACAAAACCAGGAGAATATCCAGAATGTGGGCTGACATCACGTGTATATTGTGATCTTTTACCATTTTTAGTGATAA
>VDFB02099940.1:0-44635 GCA_007258455.2 Sequoia sempervirens | reverse complement strand
AAGATTCAACAATTATGCCAAAATGAAATATCAAGAAGTTGTAAGTCTAAAATGCGAGAAAAATTGAAATTTTATAGAAAATGCAATTTTGGATGGACGACTAGGATTAAAAGTTGATGAAAGCCTAAAATTAGAGCTCAAGATTGCATGTGACAACCCATAATTAGGGTTAGGGAAAAAATCTGAAATGAGTGGCCAAGATACAATTTGAGAAAATCACATCGACGGTTGAGAATAAATGTGACAAGAGGATAAAGATTAGCCAAAAAGATAAGATTCAAAAAATCAAGAAGATAAAGATTGGACATAAAGATAAGATTCAAAAAATCAATAATTTTAGCAATTACATGATTTATAAGATTACCATTTTTGAATTAAAATTCATTCAAAAATATGGATTTATGTGATAGTAAATAATTGATTTGGATTATTTACTAAAAGAAGTGGTAGTTAGCAATGTGAGACCATTTAAAATGAGGGAAATGTCAAATAAGGCAATTAAATAATTAAAGATAATTATTTAATTTAGAGAATGTGATTAATAATTAAATAAATTAATAAATCTGTTTAATTATAAGAAGACTTTAGAATTACTAACATGTTAAATAAATAAATAAAATCTATTTATTTAACAGTCAAGAGAAATTATTAGACAAAAATAATTAAATAAATTAAGAAATTTATTTAATTATAGGAAGACTTTAGACAATTAGTGATGCATTAAATAAATAAATAAAATCTATTTATTTAATAATCACAAAGAATAAAAAGACATGAATTAATTAAATAATTATGAATTATTTAATTGATACTCAAAAGTTGGCCAAGGACATAATTAAAATGTCATAATTATGCTGGAAGAAGAAGATGAAAAATAGAGCTTGCAAGCCTCGGTCATTTTTATGTGTCTACAACATCTATTGCTCCTACCAGATCATCCATAGGATTAATAAGAGTGGTATGTGGAATAGGATCAAACTGTTCAATAGTTGTATGAAAATTCATCACATCATTTCTTTGAGTTTCACTAGCTTTGACAAATGACATAGTATGTTTGGGCATTAAATTAGTAAAAATTTACAAATTTTTATTGGGTGGGGCAAAAAATAGATTTCCTTTAACATTGATATTTGAAACAATAGATGACTAGAATTAATGAGGTCTTGCACTATGTGTTTAAGAGGCTTACACTATTTAGTGATGTGTCCATTTTGTCTATGATAGTGGCAATAAGTATTGGGTTGAATGGTTAGAGGAAAAGGTTTAGTTGGATAAAATGATTTAACAGTAGGTAAATTAATTACCTATTGCTGCAATAGTTGGGTCATGGTGTTATGAAGAGTGTCGGGTCAAGGTATAAACTGTCTCTTTGTATCTCCATAAGTAAAAGGTATTGTGGCTTTAACAACTATTACTCGGTTGTTGACAGGTTGAGGTGGTTATTGAGGAGGGGCATTGAATTGTAGAAATCCTTTGTTTGGTTTTTGAAATGGTTGTGAATTGTTTGAAGTGCTAGGTTCAGATTTTTCAATTTAGTTATTAGTTGACTTGGTGTCACGACTACTAATAGAATTGTGATAGCCACAAAGGGTTGTACATAAATGCATGAAATAGGGAAATTTCATCATGGCCAATTTATCTTGAATGTGACTTTGTAAATTTTCAATAAAAATCTTTTGGAGATGTGGATCAAGAACCTTGCCATTGATTTTGGCATATAGTGACTGATAGCATGAGATCAAATCGGTTATTTATTCATCCACATTTTGTTTACATATCATTAGATCAACCAATGTATTTTTCATAGTCATGTGCACTTGAAAATGATTTATGAATGCATCAACTAGTTCATTGAATGAACGAATTGAATTGTTTGGTAAGGTTGAAAACCACTCTGGAAGGTAGTGTGCTTTAAGGTCCTAGGAAATAGTTTGGCTAATAGTTTATCTTCAAGAACAAAGTCACTACATAAGGCTATGTAAGCATTAATATAATTAATAGGATCACCCTTCTCTTTGTACTTTTGAAATATAGGTATCTCAATGCCTTGTGGCATCGATGTTCTTAATATTTCTAAAGATAATGGGTTGCTAGGGACATAATAGGTGGGTGCAACATTTTGAATTTGACTTATGGTGGATATTTGTTTTTGCATGGAGGAGATAGATTGGAAAAGTTGTGTGATGACAGGGTCAGTGTAAGTGGCATGAAGTGGAAGAGATAGTGGTGATGGAGTTTATGTAGTGGTAGGGCAAGCGAATGGAATGCTAATAGATGCTATGGTGGAAGAGTAGAAAACATTTGATGCCATAGAAGAATTAGGAATGCTAGTAGGAATAGTCAATGAATGAATCATATTCATAACCTGTTGCATTGTGGTTGTGACTTCAAGAGTGGTATAGGTAGGTATGGATGCTATGGTCGAAGGGGGAAAAATGTAAGGTCATCCGTGACTAACCACAGTGTGTGTTGGTTGAGATGTACTAGAGGTAGAAGGAATGCGATTGTGGTATATCTCAACAATTTGTTTCATAACATCTAACCCTTCATTATGTTCAAGAAGAAAATGGATGTTGTCTATAGTAGGAATTTTGGTTGTGGAACTATTTTCAAGACACATGTTTTGTTGCAAATGTGCTAAATCTTCATGAATGTTAATGATTTTTTTTTGCAGAATGTGATCATTTTGTGTGTCAACTTGCATGTTATTGGAAGGAAAAGTATTGTTAAAGGTGTGATCCATGCCTAATGCACTACTGTCAACACCAAGAGTAGTAGTTCAAGACAACCCAAAGTCCACAATGAGTGTTTTATCTTGGGATGCCATGAGTCAGGAACTTCTTCTCACTAAAGCATTATTAATAGGGCACCAAATACTCATACAAGGGCTACTAAAGGCGGGGTGGATTCAAATGAAATGCAAACTAGGAGTAATAAAATGCTAATAACAAAAATTCTAGAAACTATAACAGAGATGTAATAATAGAAAACAAAAATGCAAAAAATGCCCAGAAAATGCCAAAAAATGTAGTGCAGAATGTGTAACTGGACTGATTCACCCAGGGTGGTGAATGAGTCCAGGGATGAATTTTTTTGAGTTTTTCAGAAATTTTAAATGCAATTTGATGTTTTTTAGATTATATTATGCAAAACTCTTATGTAGATGCAAAAATGTAGTTTTTTTAAATGATTTGAAATGCAAAAATGAAAAATATATGATCTTTTCACTAATGCAATTTTTGAAAACCCTAGGATGCAAAACAATGCAAAACCTAATGCAATTTTGATGCAAGCTAAACCTAGGATGCAAATGCAGTTGAAATTAGAAGTAAAAATGCTCTAAAGTCGAGTTCACCAAAATGTAAACAAAGATTTTGGTACCCTAATTCTTTATGTCCTAGGGTTTTCCACCTAAAGAGAAATGAGATTGGGGCCAAAATGCAAAGGAAACATTCAAATATTGATGTGATATGGGTGTAATGTTCCTATATGAGATAAACTAAATGCAAAGAACTAGTGAAATAGGTTAATTATTGAATGAAAATAAGAAATTTAAAGTGTTTGAAAACACAGTGATGTATGCAAACATGAACTAGAAACATAAACAAATGAAAACTGAATTGAATGAAACTAAATGGGGTGCACCTGGAAACTGAAAGAAAATCTGGGAAGGTTCATGAATACTGCAAAATTCAATGTTGATTCCTACTAGGACTTATTTTCCACAAATGGAAAATTAGTCCTATTTCTAGTAAAATCTGTTAGAACAGGTTTTGTGATGTCGGGAACACAAAACTTTAGAAAACACCTTTATAGGCTTGATAGTGGGACTCATTTTCCATTGATGGAAAATCAGTCCACCTAAAGATTTCTAAAAAGCCAAAGGTCAAATATGTGGGTCCTAGTCAACACTTTTTTGCCTTAAAGCTTGCTAGATCTGAATCTAGAAAATCTAACAGGAAAGTGATCTCCAAGCTCCAAATATGTTTATGTTGACTTTGATAACTTATTTGACTTTGCAACACCTTTTTGACACCTTTCTCCTTGAAATTTTTTCCTAAAAGACCCACAAACACACATGCAAAGAGGGGAAAAAGGGTTAAGGGTTAGAGTATAGGGGTTTGCTTTGGTCAAACCCCACTTTGGTAATCAAACCCTTGATAATTAAATGAAATAAGAAGAGAATGATAAATAAACAACATGAAATTTTAGAAAATTAGGTCAAATCCTTGATGATAAAGTCTTAAGATATGTCAATGGCTACTCTAAGATGCTTGATAATTGCTTGATTGAATGATGGCTACATTCTTAGCAAGAATACTGAAGAGAAATTTGACAAAGGAAAAGCTTGGAGAGCCTCAGATCTTTTGGAGTTGGTACATAATGATTTGGTAAGGGTGTAAACAAAGATTTTGGTACCATAAAGCTTTATGTCCTTCTAGGGTTTTCCACCTAAAAGGAGATAAGATTAGGGCCAAAATGCAATGTAAACATTCAAAGATTGATGTGTTGTGGGTGTAATGTGCCTAGATGAGATAAACTAAATTCAAAGAACTAGTGAAATAGATTAATTATTGAATGCAAACTAAGAAATTCAAAGTGTTTGAAAACACGGTGATGTATGCAAACATGAAATAGAAACATAAACAAATGAAAACAAAATTGAATGAAACTAAATAGGGTACACCTGGAAACTGAAAGAAAATCTAGGAAGGTTCTAGAATGCTATATAATTCGATTCTAATTTCCACTGGGACATAGTCGTCACAAATGGCGAATTAGTCTTGTTTCTACTAAAATATATCAAAACAGGTTTTGGGATGTCGAGAACACATAACTTTAGAAAAAACATTTTCAAGCCTGACAATGGGACTCATTCACCACTGATGGAAAATTAGTTCACCTACAAAATTTCTAAAAAGTGAAACTTCAAATTTGTGGGTCTTGGTCTACACTTTTCTGCCTGAAAGCTTGCTAGATCTGAATTTGGAAAATATGATGGGAAAGATATTTCCAAGCTCCAAATAGGGTTATGTTGAATTTGATGACCTAGTTGACTTTGTAACACCTTTTTGAAACCTTCTCCTTGACAAATCTACCTACAAGACCTGCAAAGAGGGCAAAAAGTGTTAAGGGTTAGAGTATAGGGGTTTCCCTTGGTCAAACCCCACTTTGGTAATCAAACCCTTGATAATGAAATGAAATAAGAAGATAATGATAAATAAACAACATCCAATGTCATAAACTTACCAAACCCTTGGTGATAAAGTCTGAAGATATGTCAATGGTTGCTCCAAGATGCTTGATAATTGCTTGATTGAATGATGCTATGATGCTTGAGTGAATGCTTAGATGGATTGAATGCATGAATGAATGGGTGAATGGGTGTTGAAATGAATATAAAATCATGTATTTATACACAATTATGCCCTAATTTCCTTAAAATACATCACAGGTTAACCTTAGGTCTTTAGGAATAAAGACCCACCAATATTTTGAATTTATTTTTATTTTTATGGCAAGAGGGACTCATTCACCACCATGGGTGAATGGGTCCCACTCAAGGCATGTGAATGGGTGTTGGGAATTGAGTTGTCTTAAATGATGTTTGTTGGGTTTGTACTAAAAAATACACTTAATTAAGGCCTATAAGTGCATAAAGTGGCCAAATAAATCATAAGAAAGGTGTATTTGTTGATGACAAGCCTACAAAAGCATGAAAGTTTGTTACAAGACTTTACAACACTTTAGAATAATACTTGGTAAGTGATAAAAAGGGGGTATGTAGGTGAATTATGATAAGAAGAGTCTAGAAAAGTGTGAAAATGTATCACAACACTTCACAACTCCTTTACAAGACATCATAAATTATTAATGATTCATAAAGATTCAAGACCTAATGTGAATGTGTGAGTCACATTACAACATTAAATCAAGGTGAAATCAAGTCAAATAAGCACAAGGACAGACAAAACAAGAAAAAGGAAAAGGGTTACTTTTTTCGTGTCCACAAGGGGCATTTCCAAATCCATGTTTTAGTAGAGCCCAATATGTTTTGACATTCATTGATGAATTTTCTAGGTACACCATTGTGTACTTTCTCAAATATAAGTCTAAAGTCTTTGATTCATTCTTGGAGTACAAGGATTTTGTAGAGAAACACACTATAAAATGTATCAAATTCTTGCATATAGATAATGGGGGAATATGTCAACCATTGCTTTATGTAGTATTTTTCTTCAAAGGGTATTGATTAGAAGCATATGGTCCCCTATAGTCCTCATTAGAATGGAGTTGCAGAATGGAAGAACCAATACTTGAGAAAAAAGTCTACTTGTATGATTCACTCCAAGTATTTGACAAAACGTTTTTGGGCAGAATCAATTAATTATGCATGTTATATCCAAAACCATGTTCCTCACTAAAAACATGAAAATTGTGTTTTTTTTTGCTTCTAGGTTTTTGGACCTAAAAGGAGAGAGGCAGTTTCCTTACTCTTCACTCAATATCAAATCCTTGAGATTTCAATGTAAAGGATATTAAAATCTAGCAAAGGGACTGTCCTAAAGGTTGAATGAGATCTAATGAGGGGTTCAACACTAAGTGTAAACTTGGAAAATACAATGAAATGCAAAATATAATGTAAAACCCTAATTGAATGCAAGATAATACTAAATGACCTAGAAGAGTGAACAAAATGCAATAAAAAGCTATGAACTAGAAAGTGTATACCTAGAAGACTAAAGAAGAAAGAATGAAGGTCTAGATCACAAAAAAATCTTCCATTGAGGTTGGCTGGGACTCATTCGTCAATCTGGGTGAATTAGTCTAGTTTATGGGAAAATGAAATGGATCAAGTTTCAACCAAAAGGGTATCCAGATCCGTTAAAATCTCTGTCAGGCCTTTACAATGGGACTCATTCACCAATAGTGGTGAAACAATAAAATTCCACTTTTCTAGAAAATTTGAATTGGATTTTATGCCTCTCAGTCTACTCTACTCTTCCTTACTGGTTTCTGGATCTAAAATTGGAAATTGCCACCTATAGACCTTCTCCAAGCTTCTCGAAGGCTTGATGACAACTTTGACAAATTTATGGATTTGAAAAATTTTCTTCAACATTTCTTCTTGAAAAATCTACAACCCAGCCTTGAAAATCACACACAAGAAGAGGGAAAAATGTTGTGGGGTTAGAGAATAGGGGTTTTCCTTGGTCAAACAGCTTATTGGTAATTAAACCTTGAAATGGAAGAAAATATAAATGGAGAATGATGAATGAATAAATAATAATGTTGCAACTCACTAGAACCTAGCAATAAGTTGTTGCAAATGTGCTTGAAATGGATGTAGTGGATGTGGTTCTTGACTCTAGCTTGAATGATGTTGATCTTTCTTGAAACACTTGCTTGGATCATGAACTCTACATCACAGTTGTTTGCACAATAACAAACATGAAGAATGCAATATTTGACGTGATGATTGATGCTTGAATAATTCTCTTGAAAGCTTGATAATCTACCCTTGAAATGCCTTGAATGCTCTTATGAATGCTCAAATGCTCTTGTAAACTTGCAAAGTGATTCCTTGAATGCTAAGTGTTGAATATGAGTGAAAGAACCTTGTATTTATACTCAATTAAGAAAGAATTCCCAAAATTACAACACTACAAGCTGACATTAGATCCAGGAGAATAAAATATCACTAAAAATTTTGAATTAAATTTGAATTTTGGTCACACGAGACTCATTTTCCCAAGGTGGTGAATGAGTCCCATCATACATAATGTATGGGACCAAAAATGAAAAGTGCTTAGAAATGTGTCAAACCTACATTGGGGAAAATCCTTAGACCAAGGTGGTGAATGAGTCCTAAACACTAAATTTGGGCCACAAAAGCTAGAAACACTTAAATTATGATTGGTTACTGATTGGTGTCAAAATTATCCTAAAAAAGATGCAATAAATGAGGCTTATGGATGCAAAATAGGGCCAATTAAAGCATAATAAATCCAAATTATTAATGAAAATCCTAGAGGAATGTGAAAGTGTGCTAAAACAATTCAAAACACTCCAAATAAGGCAAGATTAATGTTAATTATGATTAAAATTATATTTATTATGCTTAGTTAATTAATAAAACCATAGAAAAATGTGAAAGTGTGTTACAACACTTTATAACATTTTAGCAAGGAACCATTAAATTCTATTATTTCACAAGGGACCAAGATCTAATGTGAATGTATTATCTACATTACAACACTAATTCAAGGTAACATTAAGCCAAAATCCATAAGGAGGACCCAAACGAGTGTGAAAATGTCAAAGGACCTATTTTTCAACACTATATTTAGCCTCCACTTTAGTGAGAGGATGAACTTGATTCAAACTCACACTAAATTAGACAAACACACACCAAGAAGGGTTCCAATGAACTAATGCTAGCAAGATGAGATGACAAAAATCAAGAGGGGTGATTAAGACCCTAGGATCAAGATCCCATGGCAAACCACCACAAGCACAAATGAACAAACATGAAGATGATAGAAAGAACAATGACAAGGCCAATAATATACTACCAAAGATGAAAAAAAGAGAAAAGAAATAAAATAATTAGATCAACCCCTTCGACCATTTTTCCATCTCAATGTGGATCAGATCTAGGCTATTTGTTCAAAAAATGCATACTCACTTTGAGGCGATGAAACTCCTAGCTCTCCATCGGGTGAGAAGTCCTAAAAGGTGAGAAACACACACTCATGGATAGTATGAAATCACACACACACACAAGTGGCTATGGGGAAATTCATGCCTTAGATTGGGATTTATTCTCAAACCATACCAAAGTTATACCTCCTGATAACTTTAGTAAGGTGCCTCAAAAAAATCATTTTCAAGCTTCATGAGGCAAGAAAAACTTCTTATGCTTGGAGCTCATGAACAAATAGGAGGGCTCCATAGGCATGCAAGTTGTGTTATGCAATGTGGACATATAACAATAAATCCAAAATGAAAAAATAGGAAATGTTCAAAGGAGTTTTTATTAGGTCATGCGAGGTCTTTAACTTAGGGAACATTGTGCCTAATGCCTCCAAGAGAGGACCAATCAAAGAATAGAAAATTCACAACTTAGGGGATGTAGTGCATCACATCAAGCCACTAAGAGGAATGTAATATGCTAAGAGAGATCATGCTCCTGAAGGACCCTACACCCAAAGTCATCCACAAAGCGACAAACACATTGTATGAAGTAAGAAGGCTCACTAAGAATTGATAAAAAGGAAAATGAAAAAGAATAATGATAATGTATGTACCCACTTTAAAGAAATCGCTAAACACCATACTGTGATCAATTACTTTAAAGTAGCAAATAAAAAATTCTAACAAGAAAGAGGACATAAGATTCAACTTGGAAATCCCTATACCAAGTCATATGTTTCTAAGTAAAGTTATGTCATGCAAGAGAAAAAGAAAATAGAGGGGTTACCCCCAAAATGAAAACACCAAATATATAAGGGATCTATGGATTTGGGTTCAGTATGTTCTTTGCTATAATATTTTTAGAGAGCTTGGAACTGTCATCATCCCCAAAATACACATAGAACTAGAAGAATGACACTAATAGAGGGAAGACAAAGAAAAAAATTGCATGTCAACATGGAAGAGACATAGGGTGTCTCAACACCTTGCATCATCCCAAAAAGGAAAACACAAGAAAAAGGAAAAAGATGAATGAGAAGGAAAAAGAAAAGGAAAGAGTTTTGGGTCAATATGGAAGAGACATGGGGTGTCTCGACACCTTGTGTCATCCCCAAAAGGAAAATACAAGATAAAGGAAAAAGATAAATAAAAAGGTGAAAGAAAAGAAAATACTTTTGGGTCAAAATGGAAGAGAGATAGGGTGTCTTGATGCCTTACATCATCCCCAAAAAGAAAACACAAGATAAATGAAAAAGATAAAGATAAAAAGTGAAAGAGATGTAAGACAGAGAAGAATGAATGTACAAATAGAGGAATGTCACAAAGAGAGAAAATATCAAACATAACATCATGGGGGATCACATTATGAACATGCAATCACACAAAAGAAAAAGAAATAATGTAAAATACTAGTAAGGAAAATATGAGTCAACTTATGAGAAGGTCATCCACCTCCCAATCTCAATCTATATAAGCAGAAGATGAACAACACAACTAAGGGACAAAAAAAATGCATTACTAGGACAAGGCTATCAATTTCTTTCCCCCATTGAGTGCAAGATAAGAATGAGCTAAGGTAGGTGATTCGAAAGGTCATGTAATAGTGAGAATAGAGTGTTCTACAACTATTACATGACAAGGGGTGAAACAATATTAAGATAGAAAGTCACACGATCGAAATCATTCCCATCAAAGTGAAAGTTTTACAATATTAACTAGAATGCACAACACTCATCAATACTGTGTTGGAGGATTCGTTGATATGTACAATGTGGAAAATTTTCATCTTTAGGGTATAATATTAATCTATTCATAGGTGGTAATGTTATTAGTTCTTTTTTCAAAAGCAATCGTAGTTTCCTTTCACTTTCAGGTGGTGAACAAGGAGACTTTAGTTTTTCTAACTTGTAAGGTCTCTTGCATTTGCTAGATTCACCCTTTTCTTTAATTGAAGGTGGAGGAGGGGGGCCTAATGGGATCCTCTTATCCTTTTCATTATTATGATTGATTGGTTGCTCTTTAGGAAGGACATTTAGATTGGGGGGGAATCCAAGATCACCATAGCATCACATCGAAGCCTTAGATATTCTCTAGGAGTATTTCTATTATGAGAGGGATCTTGATATCCTAACCCCTTTGTATTTTCATGCAGGTATACCAAAATGAAAAGAAGAAAATCATGTTCTCTCTTTCACTTCTAGGGTTTTAGACCTAAAAGGAGAGAGGCAATTTCATTACTCTTCACTCAAGAACAAACCCTTGAGATTTCAATGCAAAGGATATTGAAATCTAGCAAAGGGAATGCACTAAAGGTTGAATGAGATCTAATGAGGGGTTCATCACCAAGTGTAAACTTGGAAAAGACAATAAAATGCAAAACACAATGTAAAACCCTAATTGAATGCAAGATAACACTAAATGACCTAGAAAAGTGAACAAAATGCAATAAAAAGCTATGAAATAGAAAGTATGCACCTAGAATATTGAAGAAGATAGAATGGAGGTCTAGATCATTGAAAAATATGTTGTTGATGTTGACTAGGACTCATTCGCCAATCTGGGCAAATCAGTCTAGTTTCTAGGAAAATGCACTAGAGCAAGTTTTAGCCAAAAGGGTATCTAGATCCACAAAAAATCTCTTTCAAGCCTATATGGTGGGACTCATTTGCCAATAGTGGAAAATTAGTCCACATTTTCTTTTCTAGAAATTATGAATTGGATTTTGTGCCTCAGTCTGCTTTACTCTTCCTGATTGGTATTTGGATCCAAAACTATAAATTGCCACCTATAGACGTTCTCCAAGCTTCTCCAAGGCTTCATGAAAACTTTGAGAACTTTATGGATTTAACAAATTTTCTCCAACTTTTCTTCTTGAAAAATCTATAACCTATCCCTACAAATAATACACAAGAGGAAGGAAAAATGTTGTGGGGTTAGAGAATAGGGGTTTTCCTTGGGAAAGCCCCTTGTCAGTAATTAAACCTTGAAATGAAAGAAAATATGAATGGAGAATGATGAATGAACAAATAAAAAAGTTGGAACTAACCAAACTATAGTAATAAGGTGCTTCAAATGTGCTTGAAATAGCTGCAATGGATGTGGTTCTTGACTCTAGCTTGAATGATGTTTTTCTTTCTTGAAACACTTGCTTGGATCATCAACTCTACATCACAATTATTAGCACAATAAGAAACATGAATAATGAAATCTTTGACATGATGATTGATGTTTGAATAGTTCTCTTGAATGCTTGATAATATTCCCTTGAAATTCCTTGAATGCTCCTATGAATGTTCAAATTCTCTTGTGAACTTGCTAAGCGATCTCTTGAATGCTTGGTATTGAATATGAGTGAAAGAACCCTGTATTTATACTCAATTATGCAATAATTCCAGAAATTACAACACTACAAGCCAACATCAAATCTAGGACAATAAAATCCTACCAAGAATTGAATTAAAATTTGAATTTTGGTTACATGAGAATCATTCGACAAAGGTGGTGAATGATTCCCATCATACATAATGTATGAGACCAAAAATGAAAAGTGCTTAGAAATGTTTGAAACCTGCATCGGGGAAAAAAAGACCTAGGTGGGACTCATTTTCCCAAGATGGAGAATGAGTCCTAAACACTAAATCTAGGCCACACAAGCCAAGAACACCTAAATTATGATTGGTTACTGATTGGTGTCAGGATTATCCTTGAAAAGATGCAATAAATGAGGCTTGTGGATGCAAAATAGGGCCATTTAAATCATAAGAAAGCCCAAGATCAAAAGGTCCCAAGATCTAATGTGAATGTGTTATCCACATTACAACACTAAATCAAGGAAACATGAAGCCAAAATCCACAAGGAGGACCCAAACAAGTGTGAAAATGTCAAAGGACCCATTTTTTGACACTACACCCACAAATATGTGAATGGGATAACTCCTTTTCAAGCTTGGACTAGTCGAAAATCATTAGTTAAGATATTTTTTTGTGTTTTTTTCTAGTGCATGGGCACACATTCTAGTAGAGAAATGTAAGGATATGGATCCATAGAGCAATCCTTGCATGTTTTTTTGTTACCTAGATGATGTGAAAGGTTATAGGTTTCTTCATCCTACCACACATGATTTTTTCATTGAGAGGAATGTTCAATTTGTGGAGTGTTCTAGTTCTTCTCTTGACACTTCTACCACCATTATTTTAGAGTCCTTGTATCACGATGATACTTCTTTAGAGGATCATAATCCTTCAGATAATGATGACGTGTCTTCTTCCTCCACTTTAGATGATGATAGTGATCACGACGATGCACATAGTTCATCTTAAGAGGATGATGATTCTCCTTCTTCTCTAGCCATAGGGCCTCTTTGGGCTTGACAAAAATTGTAGTCAGTAGGTGATTGGGTAGGTGATCTATTGTGTGGTCTCACAATACACCCCATTTGACCCTTGAAAAAATGTGGAATCCCCCCTTTTTTTTTTCTTTTGGCTTTCTTTTTGCTTGTTTGGGGCGATAATGGTAAAATAGGAGTCTTTTGTTCCAAGGTGCTTGAATTTTGGCTGAATTAGTGGTCTTCCTAAGTCAAAGTCTTCAAAGTGATATTTCTCTAAATTCCTATTGTTTATACATATTCCTAAGTTTATGTGCATAAGATGTTATTAAGCAAAATATAGTGAAAGTTTTGCAAGTCTCATGGTTGGCCCAATGGGAATATTTTTTGGTGAGTATTTTTACCTGGTGAGTGGTTCAACCACTTGACCTTTACTTAGGGAATGTTTTATTGAGTTTGCATGTGTTGATTATATAATTTTTGAACTTTGTCAAAGATTTATTTCCTTTTGGAGGAAAAAATAGAAGTAGTTTATATAAGATCTTGTTTGAGACATATCTATTCAACTCTACACCCACACCTAAGTTTCCTTTTTCCTAAAATCAACAATCGCCTAACCTTTAAAAAACTAGTAAGTAAACACTTACCATCATTTTTTACCAAAGTAATTTTTCAGATGCTTTGGTCCTAATTGCTAATTATTCTTTTAGCACCAAATTTTAAGTTATTGGTCAATGACTATTGTATAATGTGGAAAAAGGGAGCACACTAGTGTGCCTTGTCAGCTTCTCACATAGTCATTTTTTTCAAATTGAGTTAGAGAATGAAAATAAAGAATTTCATAAGGTGAAACCTAGCATGCCATGATTGTACCATTTTTAGTGTAGTTAATGTGAAATTATTAAGGAATTAAATGAAGGTGGAAGAAGCACATAATTTTTGCCACCTAAAGCATGTTGTTAGCTTATGAAATACACTATCATGCACAAAGTGATACATCTGTAAGCACACCAAAGAATTAATGTGATATTCAAAGTGCTTTAGGAAGGTAAAATATTGGAATGTGATAAGGACATAATTGCTAGAATTTAATTCTACACTAGCTCAACTTCACCACTAATGGAACTAGGTACTTCTCTTTTAGTTAAACTTTGTGAATTTTTAGGTGAATCAGTATGTAATCTAACTGAATTAAATAATAAGTGAAACATTTTGGTAGATTTAGTCATAGAAGGTACATTGTTAGAATTTTCCCTAAATTTTATGTAGAATATCAATACACTAATCATGTAGGAAATTGAAGAAGATATGAGTATGCCACAAATGAAAAATTGAAAGAGGAGTTTGAATTCCCTCTCTTGCAATTAGTCCCAAATTATGGAATGTTAATAGATACCCATTTAGGAGGTTTCAAAAAATTTGAGTTCATGCAAATGACTCAAAAACTAGATGCTAGGCAATGCATGAAGAATATAGTTTCCAATTGAATGCATTTAGCGTTAGGGTTCCTAGTGGCAATAGAAGACCTAGAATTAATTCCAAAATATATGAGATGGTATGATACCAATAATAAGGGTTAAAGTGGGTAGATTTTATGCAAAAATCTAGCAATGGTATTCTTTACACCTTTAGACTCCTAGTATTCATAAGGATGATCATATTGTAGATGAAATATTCAACATACACATACATGAGTATGGAAGAACACAATAGAAAGGTCAAGATGTCAACTTAGTTTCAAGAAAGAGTTGCAAGAATTCAAAAGAATATATTGAGGTAACTATTTATCTAGGAGATACAAGATATGATAACCCTATTGAGTAGGATTGTTGGTTGTAGAGATGCTAGTAAATTTGAGCTTCAGATGTTTGAGGTTATTAGAAGAATGGAGAAAGATCCTATCTAGATTTATTGGTAAATATTTATCAGTGATAGATTGCATGAGCACATTAACACATTCCCAATTTCCAAATGGTTCAATATTTCCTCATACCTTGTTTATTCTTGTGCCCTAAGGGCCAATATTTAAGGACAAAATAGAGTGGGAATTCTAGGTAGAGATCTGGGAAATAGGGTGGTTTACCAATACTTTCCATAGATTGGGTATGTGCAGGATCATCATGGAAAAAATAGGGCCTTAAGTGGCAAAAAAATCAGAAAAATTAGAGTTAGGAAACTTGACATAAAAATTTCAATAAGTTGTCTATATTATTTCAAAAATATGTAAGAATAGAATCTGTAGCAAATTGAATGTAGTTTCTAAACTACTAGGTTTGTTTATATATATATATATATTTGGTGAAAATTTGAAATTTCAATGTAGTAGTACTTAAATTTCAGGGAAAAAATAAGTAGGTGTCTAATTGACCACCCTGACCACAATAAAATGATAATATTTTTTTATAAGATTTTAGATATAAGTAGAGGACTCGTGTCCCGATGTGATGCATAATTTTTTGTAATTTTTTTCCAAGTAAATAATTAATTATGAATTTTTTATTACAACTTTTAAAAAATATAAAAACTCATATGTCCTGACCACCTTAACTTGGTAAAAAATTCATGAAATTCAAATTTATTTTTTTAATCCTATAGTATATGAAGCATAGAATGTGACACATGTTTTGGATTCAAAAAATCTGATACTGTTTGAAAGCTATAGATATTTTTCAATCACTCTATCAATTAGGACTTTAGTCATAATTCAAATAGAAAATGAATAATAATTACTTATTAAATTCAAAGTAAAGCATAATTTATATTGGTGGAAATCCGAGAATTTCCTTTAAGAAGCCTTTTCATTTCATCAATTTTGGGTAAAAAAAATTCATCGGCCACATACCCATCATATTGTCACTTTTTGGCCCATCATGATCCTGCACACACTCGATTACTACTAGTAAATATAAGAAACATTATTGCAAGGTCAATGATGTTTCTCTGTGACGTTGGTAAAGTTAATTGAGAGAGATAAAACAAATAGAATATCCCTCAAATCACAAAGTGCTATACATTCTACTAGGTGTTGGTTTATTCAATTCCTTACATTCACTTATATCATAGTAGAAGGATTTATAGGTCATCCTTACATTCTACCTAGATATCTCATAGATAAGATAGTACTACTAGAATTTGCAAGGTAGGTAATACCATCTCATGATGCATTCTTCTAGATACACAAAAAGGGGCCTACAAAGTTTCCTATTACCATAGGGAACTACAAATTCATCTCAGTCAAGATTGCTAAATTGTGTGAAGATGAATTGAAATCTTATGGTCTAGAACTGTTCATACTTAATAGGGATAATTATGACCCAACTAAATAATTAGCCAAATAGATCAATAAGAGATATAATTATATCTCTCATTTGGAGGATTTTTGATTTGATTTTGAATATGATCATAAATTCAGAAAATGATCTTATCAAAGATTGGCACTACTTAGATAAGGAATTTTGGAACACATGATGTTTTAGAGAAAATGGATATAGACAATGGTGATGTAGATAGCCCAACTTATGAATCTTACAAGGTTTATGATGAACCTATGCTAGATCCATATTGGAGATATCTAGAGATAGTTACCAAGAATGATGTTTCTAGACAAGTTCTTGGTTACACTCAATCATGGATAGATGAGTACAAAAAATTGATAAAATAAGCTGGAATAACATCCACACCCTCATGGGAGATAAAGGAAACAAAATATGATAAGCGAGTTGGGGTATGATAATTTTTTAGAAAAGAAGAGAAAAATTATAGAGGCTAAGGCCATTGAATAGGGTAGAGAAAGAATCCCTAAATTTTTAAGCCAAGGAGTTTCGATAGCTTCCCAATTAGATGATCCAAACATGGAAACCTTAGCTATTGCAACAAACATGTTGAGAACACCAAATATGGCATCTTCTTCTAATATGTTTCCAAGAGTATAACCCTTGACTATGGAGGAACTAACCATGAAATCACAAGTGTATGCAAGGAAAAAGTTAGCATCCCAATAGGGATATGCTATGTTTACTTCCCTACCATCTAGTAGACCCTAAGAAAAGAGAAAATGAATAGTGGGAACCCAAACACCTTGGAGAAATGTGAACAATATGCTCTAGAGGGTGACACTGATACAAAAAAGTAAGGGAAAGAGGATACAAGAATCAATAAATAACTAAAAGAATAGGACCAAGTGAATTCATAATCCTTGCCACTAAGAGGTGATGTGATTAATGATTCAAAGATAAAAAAAAATGATAGTGAAGTGTTGAGGAAGGATGTTCTTGAACAACTTGATCAGTAGGAATAAATAATAGATGAGGCAACACAAAATGAAGATGTACCTAATTAGCTAGTTTAGTAATTAGCTCTCCTACTTGAGGTAGTATTGGTGCGTCTGGATTTCAAGAGTATAATATAGGAGATGGAAACCCCTAAGCCTAATACTAGATCAAGAGTTAGACATGTTGTTAAGAATAATTCAAATGGAGGGAAGAATTTTCAGATAGCTACTCCTATAGGAGAAAAGAATAAGAATGAAATAATGACTAGGGATTATCAAGTTACTATAGTCAACTTAGGACACTCCTCATAGGATCATGAGCTAGAAGAAATGAGAATGAACCTAAAAGAAAATATTACTTAGATGAGATCAGATAATAAAAAGAAGAGATAACTAAAATTGTGTATTTCTTGGTTGGAGAATTTTATCAAGGCCATATCCCAACCAAGTTAGTCATTGATTTAGCTACCACCAAATCCAATATTGATGTCTTAAGAGAAAGTGGATGAAATTGATGGATTAAAATATAATATAAATGTGTTTGAGGGCTAGATAGAACATTTGGTACAATAGGGTAAGGAAATAATGAGAGATGCAATTGGTAAATGTAAGGAAGCATTCTATTGAATTGTTAAGTCTAAAATGCTTTTAATTAAGTGTAAAGACTGTTGGTTGTTTTCACGACTAACCAGCAGGTCTGAGCAAGTACCTTTGAGATTGCCACACTCAATGCTTGTATGCTTGCTAGACAGGTGGCCAACTAACAAGATGCAATACCTAGTTATTGCATTCTCCTTCACTTCGGGCTCTGCAAGACCTAGGAGGGTGTTCCTTAAGCACACTATGAGATTTCTTGTAAGCAACTAGTGCATACTCTTACAAGACTTCAAATAAAACTAAGCAGATGCATTCTCGGGCATGGTTAAAGTGTACACACTCATCTAAGAGATGGAAAATAATTGGATAAGAAAGACAAATTAACAGAGAATGAAACTCAACACAAATATCATTCATGAAATAGGAAACATTAACTTGAATGAATGTTCTTAAGCAAGATAACTGAAACCCTAAAGACAAATAGCATATATCAGATCAATGCCAATATCCATTGGGCTAGGAGTCAAGACAATCTGCAAACAGAAGGAATGATTACTTGGACAAATAAAGCCTATGTGAAACTAACCTTATTAATCCCATAGCTAGTGATCAGATCTTAAAGACTACTTATCAAATCCTTCAATCATACATATAAATTTCTGAGATGATGAAAGCAATTTCACCTGTTCCTTGAACATGAGCTATTATCAAAATAGACAATGCAAGAAAGTATTACAAAGGCTAATGGAATGATCCTTGATCAGTTTCATTAACAATTCAAATGTATAATCCAAAGGAGAGACTCAAAGACCTAACCAAATACATTCAGGTTCTGGTATGCATCCAAGAACCTTACAATTTACAGACTGTAACCTTAGACCTCAAAATATGGTAAAAACCTGACTCTGTGACTTAGTGCTCTTTCAGTTCTGATTTCAATATCTGGCCGAAGACCTTTACAAATGATTTAGACATTCCTTTTAAATAGTCCAGGGATTGCCATCTAGCTCAGAGCCACATGAACACGCTACGTCAGACCCCAACTACATTGTGACCAATCAAAACACTCGCTATGACCTTCAACAACTTCTCAGGTCTTATAAATGCCACTGGTCGGGTTACTATAGGAAAGACATTCCTACATGAATGAAGCCAGCCAATCAATGTCAAATCTGCCACTGAATTCGGGCGTCCAGACTTGAGCCATGCCATCCTTGTCCTAGAGCTATCGCCATGAATGTTGGTTCAGTGGATCCAGTGACCCTCTCATCTGCCACCATGAATGCTCCAAGTCTTCGTGCGCGAACATAACAGAAACCCTAAAACACGTGAAATTGAATATGGATTGTTGATCAACAGTGATCGGGCAGCTTCCTTTTAAATATCAATAGCTGTTGAAGTAGGCAACCACCGTCGGCAAGACATAAAGAGGTCGGGGAGACCATAGGCTGAAAATCGTATGTTGCATTGAATGCTCAACATAGTCGGCAAGAGTTGGCTGGGTCGGCCAGACATCATGGCGAAGATACCGTGGCCGAAGGGAGTCACACCGAAGGGTTAACATAATTGGCGAGACAAGCCAGGTTCGGGGAGACATCTCCCTGACATAATGAACACAAGCCGATGGGAGGGGGTCTCGAGAAGACATCTTGAAGTCAGGAAGACATCACCCGGAAGAAAATAACTCTCACCAATGAGCCTTTGAAAGAAACCCCTTATGAGATGTTGCTATGATTTTATGTTTCTTTCGCCGATGCAACCTTCTCCATTGTGAATGTCGCTATAGCCCGAGGTCATCGGTGAGACATCATATAGATCATGGAATTATACCGAAAACCCACCTCATTCTTTATATGTTTCCGAGACTTATGACCTTCTATACCAATGCCCTTGCATTCACTCACTGTCGCTATAGCTTATTGCTCTCGTGGAAACCCTTTGTAGATATCACATTGCTTTGCCGAAAACTTTGAGCCATAATGTATCACCAAGACACCACCATCCCTACACCAAAAAAACTCTTATGTCATTATAACATTCAACCTTTGGCGAGACGTTATGTAGAGAATGCCTTGCTTCACCAAATATCATCTGAGGTCATTCACATTTTCCAAGACAAAATGGGTCTCTTGCCGACAGAGTCCACCTATCGCCATAACATGAAAACCTCGGTGAGACAATATGTAGAGTGAAAAGTTATGCTGAAACAATTGAGCATGTTAGGTCACTGAGAGAAGAGAGAACTCCTATCAAGTGCCACTTTAAATCATGTCGGCAAGACCCGACCCCTTTGCCAAGACCTCCCGCCCCAATACAAAACATATGCCGATAGAATACAAAATGCACTTGTCACCGAGACATCAAAAAATTGGCAAGAGGCTAGCTCGATAGCCAGAAGATACACCGATAAGGGTTCCTGCCATCACCACAACAAGAGGAATGTCTCACCCACAACTTGCAACAAAGAATAGTGGAACATACACAGGTCAGGGAGACAATTGGGTACCTATGCCTACATGAACCATAATGAAAAATATGCATGACACAATGGATTCAAATGGATCACACAATAGAATATGAGTGAGGCAATATGAGGAAGGGACAATATGCTATTGACAAGGGCTCAATTTGAACACTCATGGATGCAATTAACTATGAAAAATTTCAAAATTTTATATTCTAACAGAACCAGAGGGAGAAACACCCACCAGAAGTGAATTCAAACACGCTGAGCTCAACCCTTGTGGGAGCCCACTTAACCCATGTGCAGAAATGAGAAACACCCCATAGCTAAAGTTTTATCATGAAAAACCAGAGTACACAACTAGACAATGAGAAAACCAGAAATGGCACTAACAAAGACCACATAGAGAAAAATGATGTTGAAGTATTATAATTAGATGTAGTTCTCAAAATGGTAGTCTGAGTGTTGATAGAGGAGAAAGTGGTCACAAAATAGGATGTTTCAATGTTAAAGGAGTGGAAATTATAGATAAATTGGGAAAGCGATTATTTTCTAAAATGTATGACTTGGTTGCAAAAGATCATAGTGAAAAGTGAAAAGATAGTGAATTAAGATTTATAGAGATGCTAGCACAATAGGATTATAATCACAATGGAATAGGATAGGATGATACAAATGTAAAATCTTTAGAAGTTGAATTGAGAAAATAAATAAAGACCTTGACCAATCGCTAAGTCTAGTAGTCCTTGATGAGGTGATTTAGTGCAAGAATCATATGAACAAGTGTGAGATAGAAATGTTGCAAAGTAATGAATTAATAAAGAAGGTAATTGAAGAATATCCATGATATAAATATAGTAGGAGAATCACATAGAGTTCTTCAAGGGAAAATAGGAATTGAGTGTTAATTGCATTCCAAGAATACAAGTAGAGGAAAGGAGAAGATGAGTCCATGAAGTATCCATTGAAGAGGTGCTTATGATCAAGTAATGAAAATTTGGAGTTTTGATGTACAAATTTGGTGATAAGTATTATGAAATACAATTGTCAAAGTCATTTTTGGACTCAATACTCATTAATGAGACCCAAGGGTTTCAAAGGAAAGGGCCGAAAGTGTGGTATGTTGTTTTAAGAGGTCCATGCCCTGAAGTTCATATTTTGAAAGGTTTTCAACATCGTGGAGAAATTCAAAGGTTCTAGAATATTCGAGTGCCAACTATCACTTGCCACATGTTTCTTATGATTTTTTATTTTGGATTCTATGAGGTTTTTTCTTAAAAAAAATTATCTTCCTTGTTTTCTATAAAAGGCCAAGAATTGTTCATTTTATGTAGGTTCAAAACTTGTGGAATTACAAAGACTTAAAATTGGATTTCTCTATTTTTATTTCTTTATCCTATTTTTTGTACTATTCTAGTATAAAAACTTGTATATTTCACTGAAGTTTTCCAATATCAATTTTTTTCAAAGCTATTTACTAATAATAAATCTTAAATAGATAACTTTGTATTCATATCGAAGAAGCTAATGTGTTGCATTAGACTCAGGTGCTCATTAACACTATTAAGTGATAAATGGTTGTATTTCTCTAAACTCTTATATCATTTCATTCCTAGCTATGAAGTAATCTGGTGAAGTGTTGAATGGTTTTCTTTGTTTTAGTTTATTTCATGAAATACAGATGGATAATAACTAGGAGAAACTTTAATTTTAGGATCTTTAATGCTTTATCTTAGAATAGATGTTAAATATTTCTAGAAAATGCTTTAGAAATGATGAAGTTCATGAAAAATTCTTATAAATATTTTGTATTCATGAATTTGTGGATCCATTTATGTTAAATCTGCTAAATATTTACAAGTATTTGAATTCAAGAATTATTTCCTATAAATCATTTATGTTCATGAAATCATGGAGTGATACATGTTTAATTAGTTGAATGTTGCTATATGATGTTTGATAATTTTACTAGTAGACTAGAAACACCATAGACCTATAATGATTAATAGTAAATTTAACCCAACAAACCTTGAGTGAACCTAGTGCCTCAAGATCTAATATTCCCAAGCCTTGGGATAACCAACATTGCCTTTGATTTAGGGATTTTTTGTGAATCTTTTAAGAAAGGTAGGTTCTCCCATTCTTTGAGCAAGAATTTATCTACCTGTTGGTGTGCGTGTACAACATTCATGTCAACAAAAGTGGCATTAGAAGAAGGTCCTCCTTTAGTGTTACAGAAAGATGGATTTCTGCAAAGTTACTAGGTCTTGATCTAGTGATCCTCATGTAGAATTTTTAAAGCTTGGAAACCAAACAATAGTTTGAGAATGAATGTCAAATTTTATAGGTCCATCTCCTAGGAACCAAACACCTACAGTATCTCCCTTTTTGGTAGAAATTTCTTTCTTTAATGTAGAATCTCCTATCCAAATTTTTATGTATAATGATATTTCAGAGAATCCAAATAATTTGTGTTGGAACTATTACTTCCAAAAGGACATAGAAGAACATCTAAGCATATTAAAAGAAACATGCTTTAGTGTGAGAATATAACATGAGGATGTCATGTGTAGGTTGTTTCCTTATATGTTGAGTGATGAAGTTCACCAATAGTACATCAACCTGTCTCGTAATTTTGTTAGATCATGGAGAGACATGGCAGACCAATTATTAGCCAGGTTTAGGATGCCCATAAATCCTATTGTAGTACCACCAATTTTCTTAAATGATTTGATGGAGAACCTATAACAACTCTTAATGATAGGTTCCAAAAGGAATATTCTAGACTACATGATCCTTATGTTGAGGATGACTTTTCTTCTCTCATCATTTACTGTACTATAGTAGATCCTTTAACTATGATGTTCATGAGAAGAAAATTAAATCCTCTTGCAACATTGACCAAAGCTTATGCTAAACTGATAAGAGTAAATTGATAAATGAAACATGTTGGAAGTGGACAACCTTTAATTGGTGACAACATATTAAATAATTATTCCATGCTAGGAATGAGTGGAATTCTAAATAACAATATCATGATCCCTAACCCTTTTCCTTTAGTAGCTCAAAACAAGACTTTGTTCCTACAAGGGAATAGTCAAGTGTTGGTCCTGAACCCTGAACCTCCAGTCACTAAGATACATCCTAATTATATTTATTTCTTTATACACACCTATGACAACCCACGCTCAAAATCTCAAGAGGACAAAGAAGAGATAAAATAGATAACCACTCAACTAAAAAGGCTAATGACTGAAGTCACTCAGCTAAAGACTCAAAATTTTTATTTTCAAAATAATAATCAGAATCAATAAGGTTGAATGTAGAAGCATAGGCCTTGGAACACATGGTCAAATAATGGATAGATATCCACACCTTTGGATAATTCCAATTCCTTTGACAACAAGATGACATCTAAAGTAAATTTAGTTGAAATCACAATGAATAATTGGTGTAGAATTCACAACGCCAATGCTCATGTAGAGGTGGATTGTCCATAGTTCAAAATTAAATTTGATATTTTTCTATCTATGGCTTACCATATTGATTAGTGTGATTCTCATCTACCACAAGGCAATGCGATAGTTCCTGTTAGCTCTCAAAAATGTAGGTTTGAACCACGAGAGGTTGCCAGGCTCTCACAACATTTCTGGGTAATAGACAAGGCAAAAATATTTGAACCTTCTACTCTTCAGGTGCTACTAGACCTAGGTGGGTATACCTATAATAATGAAGAAGACCTGAATTTTTCTTGTTTCTTAAAGTAATTTACCCACAATGGAAAATGTGAGTGGATAAATGAGTTTTATTCTTGTAAAAATTGTATAAGCAATATCAAGGTTAGAAAAATGAATGAAACTAAATAGTGGAATGGTAGAGACTAGTGCCTTATTGGGTGTATAGAGTCAAATGAAAGATCTGAAATAAGTAACTTCTTTCTAGAAGATACTCTAATTGTTTGGCATACTAATTTGAGTTTATAACTTGTATAAATATGCAAGAATATGATTACCAAGTTCTTAATGATCCAAATGTCCTTTTCCAAATTATTGTGATTAATCAAAAGGATTTAATCCTATCTTGTAAGAACTAGTTAATTGAACCACAGAAGAGCAGCAAGTGTGCTTTGATAAATTGAAAAATATCCTTGATATTTCAATTTAAATAATCAATAAATTTCAACCTTGGAGACAACGTCAGCAATACTTTCAATTAAGAAAAAAACAACTGATACCAGAAATACACCACCAAATCAAATAACTTCCATTGATATCTCCATTGTTTCAGACATGCATCATAGTCTCATAATTGTAAACATTCTAATCTACTATATTTTTCCTATTCACTCTCTTCTATGTCCTATCACTACCAAAACTAAATATTTATACATTAGTTGTTCCAAAGGACACATCCTTTCATATTCAAATCTTGAGAAATTATTTCATTCCATCTTTTACCAACATTTACAAGACATCCACTATGACATCTTGTAGTTTCCCTAACACTCTGAGTCTCCTCGACTATCCCTTCAGTCTTGAATATGTCTCTGTGATGTTCACCGATGCAAACATGTCATTGTGACTTTGTAAGTCAGGAAAATGTTCCATAGATTAATTGTATCCTACTGAGATTTTTCCTTCAGTCTATTTTCTGATCACTGAGACATAATGATTTTCTTGCTGACAAAAGTACACTTGATATGACCTAATCTCTCACCGATGAAGTTTGTCTAACCAATGAATTTTGCTATTGGTGAGACCAAGAATATCACCACCAAGTCCCTTATTGATATAATTCTATCACAGTGACATGGAGGGTCAGAAGGACCCCAAACTCATCCTAGTAACATCGACAAAATCCATCTTTGCTTTATCGACAAGACCAGATGAATGCTTCAGGATGTTACTCTGATGACTCTAGTGTCGCTGACACATCTCTTTGTGCTTCGATCGGTAAGACACAAATAATTTTGATATGACTTATCCCGATGACCATTGTCTTGCCGATAGAACCCTTTTTGTCATCGTGACTATGAACTGTATTTTCCCGATGTGTATCATCAAATAAAATTTTATCAATATGAAATTCCCGACCTCTTGCCAATAGATGGAAAAAATAAATACATTAGTATAAAATGCTTTATGGATCGAGGATACCCTCATGATCTCTTGTTGATATGATTTATACATTGAGATACTCAGGGTTAGATGAATTCTATTGGACCAAATGACAAAAACCAACTAAAACATGGGAAAAATTTTATGAAAAGCGGATTATTATACTCATTGTATGAGCTTCTTAGGAAACTTATGAGTATAGACAGCCATAAAATTTTCAAAATTTTATAGTTCTAATAGTGGCTCCGTCTAGGGATGAATGATTGTGAGATCATTGCAAGGATTCAGATCTCTAGATGAGCATACCATACTTTCAGGTTTATGGATTAATGAGAAGGATGAAATGAAAAGAAGTGGAGATGAAAATGATCCTATACTACTGTACATGGAGAGAGTTTATTTCAAATGAAGGAATTTCAGGATGGTCAATGTACTGGAAATTCCTTTTCCTTTTATTTCCTAAACTACTATGCATGTAGAAATTTTTGAGAGGATTGTCAAGAGTTGTCCATGCACTAACATCCCTTAATCCTCTATATTCTTCAAGAGAAAAAATGCTTTAAAAATTTCCCATGTACAGGAAACTCATGTTCTTCACCAGTCATGTTTTGTAAATAATAAGAATCTTCACCTGTTTTACCAATAACAACAAAGGGTCCCAGCCACAAGGCTTCAAATTTCCCGTGCTTTCCCTTCTCCTGAAACCTTGCATTCCACATCAACACCAAATCATTTTCTTCAAATTTTCTATATTTTTCCCTTCTATCGAATAAATACTTCATTTGTGCCTACAACTTCATATTCTGGTTTTGAGCTACTCTTCTGATCTCATGAAGTTTAGCCAGTTTCTCCATTCTTTCCTCCATTGGTTCTTGAATATCTATATCTTCCTGAGGGATAAATTTGTAAACTGGTAACAAATTTTGTAAAGGCATCCTAGCTTGTGTTCCATATACCAATTCAAATGGGAACTTTCCAATCACCTTTTTCATAGTTATCCTACTAGCCCACACAACCATCTTCAATTTTGAATCCCAAGCCTTTTTATTCCCACCTAGCATTCTCCTTATGATTTTCAGAAGACTCTCGTTGCTGGACTCTACCTAACCATTAGCTTGCAGATGGTAGGGAGCTACATAAGAAATGTTAATGCCATATGTACTGCAATAATATTTGAATTCATCAGATCTAAAACACATCCCATTATCTATGATCAATCTTAATGGTGTATCGAATCTGGTAATAATATTATTCATTAAAAAATTGATCACAACTTTACTTGTTGCTTGCTTGGTTGGGACTGCCTCTACCCATTTGGTGAAGTAATTGGTAGCTACTAGTATCCACTTATTTCCTCCACTTGATTTCTCTTGTATCTCCCCAATAAAATCAATCCCCCATTGATGAAAATTTTCTTCGACTTGCAAAGGTCTAAGTGGTAAAGCTCCTTGATACTTCATTTCCCTTGAGAACTTCTAGCATGCTTCACATCTTCTTACATATGAAAAGGAATCATCAAAGAATTTTTCCCAGTAATAACCTACCCTGAGAATCTTATGTGGAGTTGTCTTTGCATAATAATGGCCTCCACAGACCCCTTCATGCATCTCTCTTAAAATGTGCTTGGCTTGTGACTCATCTAGACATAACAACAACATCCCATCCTTGTTTTTCCAAAACAAATCACCTTCCATGAACACATATTTAGATGCTTGCAACTTAAAAGTTCTTCTTTGATTATCACTTAATCCTTCAAGGCACTTCAAGTGTCTAAGGTAATACATGATGTTTGTATACCAAGAAGTATGCTTAATACTTGCAATTGCACTTCCTTCATCTTCTACATTACAAATTTGATTTGCGTCAATATTTGTTTCTTCCATTAACCTGGCCAAACCCTAACCTCTCACTAATTTAGTGATTTGTATTTCCATATCAAATTCTTGAATTTTATTAATCCACCTGCATCTCTTCCCTATTACTTCTGATTGTGTCAAGAAATCTTTGACAACTGCATGAGGGACATAAGAAATCACTTTAGCTCCAACAAGATATGGCCTAAAATCCTTTGTGGTTTTTACCAATGCAAATGCTTATTTTTCCATTATATCATATTTCAATTATGACCCCTGGAATGACTTGCTGAAAAAAGACATAGGATGCTTATGACCTTCCTCATTCTGCTGTAACATAACAGTAGCTATAGTGTGCAATGAGGGAAATGAAAATATTTGAAAGAGTTTTGCAAAATCTAGGGATTTAAGGACAGGGGCTTCTTCGATGGCCTTTTTGATAGATATAAAAGCTTCCAAAACTTCTGCAGTCCAGTCTATTTTTTGTCCCTTCCTTAGCATTTTTTATATGGGCTTAATAATTTCAACAAAATTAGACACAAATCTCCTAACAAAGTTGATCTGTCCAAAAAATGATTGGATGGCCTTAATAGTTTTAGGAATAGGGATTTTATCTATGGCCTCAACCCTCTCAGGATCTATTCTAATCCCATCCTTTGACATGATATGTCCTAATAGTTTACCCTTCATGACTACAAAATGACATTTTTTAGGGTTCAAACTAATACCATATTCCAATCTTTAATAAATATTTTTTCCAAATGTTCTACATGATCTTTAGCCCTTTTTGATAACAGCCCACACCCTATTACTTTATGTAGTACAACCTCCATATTACGTAGAGGGTAGTTATCCTTGAGGGATGCCATATTTAGATTTCTGAAGTCTACACATAATTTGATATCCCCGTTCCTCTTCCTCATAGGAACCAGGTTCGAAACCCATGTTGAATACCTAATTGGTTTGATGATACCCCCATCTCTAGGCTTTGCCAATTCCTCCTGCATTTTTGGTTCCAATGTTGGGTTAATGGGTCTTTGTTTCTGCCTAAATGGCTTTGCATCTGGTTTCAACGGGGTTTCATATTGAAACAAATCCTCCCTATATGCTTTGAGATCCTCATAAGACCATGCAAACACATGTTTATATTTTCTCAATAATGCAATCAACATTCTTCAAATTTTTGGGCTTATTTTCTTTCCAATGTATACTTTTCTTGGTGCTAGCTCAGTCCCTAAATTGACCTCTTCAATATCCTCCATCTTGGCTAGTGTTTGCTTCATGAGGGACCAATCATTTCCATCATATACCCTCTCCAATGCTACTATCCCTTTGGGAAGCTTATTAGTTTTAAGCTGTAAGACCTCCTTCCCAAATATTGTCTGCTATCCATCTACTTCTTCAACAAAGGCATTGAAATCAATTTCTTGAGCTTCATATTGATCTATATAGTGAAGAAATTTTAGGAGGTCAACATCATCATTAAAAACCTGCCAACTATATATATTGTCAAGCATAATAGGTCTTGTTTTGAACTCAAATTGAGATACTCCAGCCAGTGTGATGTCATCTCTTCTTAGTGCTACATTTGGTAAAAAGTTCACCATTATGTTTTTCAACCTATCAATCCACTCAATAGAGAAAGCATCAAACAACTCAATTGTGTCCCATACAACATTCCTATATTGCTTAAGCCTCTTGTGTTTTGCTGCATATTTTGATTTAACTTGAGAAACAACTAGCAGCTTGATTTTATGTTTTACAGCCATATTCAAACCTGTTAATAAAGCTTCGTACTCTGCCATGTTGTTCGTACATTCAAATGCTAGAAAAAATAAATATTTAAATGTAACTCCTTCATGTGAAACAAATACTATTCCTGCTCCATTACCTTCTTGGCTACATGATCTATATAGGATCTAGGACTAATTGCTTTTACAGAATGCTTAACGTAAAAGATCGATTATTACAACGTTTAACTTAAGTGATTACAAATTTAAATGCTCAAATGAAATAAATGAACATAAAATAATTAAATGCCAAGAATAAACTGAGAAAGAAAAGAGAGAAGAAATAGAGAGACGAAACCAAAGTTGATAACGGAGTTCGTCCCTAAGGACTACATCTCCGGGTCCCTCTCCAATGGAGGACCGATCCGATTAGCTCCAAAAATCAGTTACAATTGAGGCAGCATCATCCCCTTCAAGCACATCAAAAGCACAACATCACTTCGATATACAGGAACAATACAAATCATCTCTCGAGCATTCTCTCGTTCTCCACCTGGACTTGTAAAACAAAGGTCTATACTCCTCCTTTTATACAAAAAGTTTGCCTAATTAGGCTTAACCACCAAGATAAACACATATCTCCCCTGATCAGTTCGGATCATGACTGTTTTATCCTCATTTGCCTTTTGATTCAGGTTGTTAAGGGTAGTTGTGATTGTTTTGGCTTATTTAGCCATTTCTCGAGTGGTTCTACTGGACAAACTAATAATACTAAAACCAACGCCATCTATATATGTTAAGAAAGAATCACAGTGGTGCTCAATTGTGATGAAGCTTCCAAAGATTCCCGAATCATCATGCCCCTCTTTCTTGCAATGGAAGCATGTAGGTTTCTCACCTTCTTTCTTAGCTATAGCTGTTTTCTTCCCTTTGCCTTTATCTTTGTCTTTTTCTTTCCCTTTAGAATTACCCTCAAACTTAGATGGCTTCTTAGAAAAGTTATCACCAAAGTATTCTTACCCCTCGACTCTAAATGAGTAGTTCGAATCGCATTAATTGCCTAGATTGTTGGGACTCAACATCAAAATAGTGTGCCTAAGGTAAGAATGTAAACCACCAATATAAGTAATGTGTCTTGGGTATACAAGGGAACATTTAGGAGCAATGGCCCGCTTCCTAAACTCATGATAATTCTCGACGATCAGCCTCTTTACCTTGTCTAAAGGTTTTCCAATTCATGGTTAACCGTTGCATGTAACCTAAAGGGTAGAATTGTTTCCTAAGGGCAGCAACAAACTCCATCCAAGACATATTAACATGACCATGGCGAGCAATTTCTTCACGAGTTTTACTCTCACACCAGGTGAGAGCTGCACTCCAAATCAAGAGTTACTAATTGAATCCTAGAAGCTATCTTCACTAGGCCTTGAACTTTATACTTCCTACTTGTTGACCCAAATCGCCTAATTTCTCAGCATTTAACTCCCACTTAGGTAATCCAAATTTACATCAGCTTAATTACGTGCTTCTTAGACTTGCTCTTAAATGGATTTACATTAGAAGAAGGAGAAGGAGAAGGAGGAGGCTGTGAAGGAGAAGAAGGAGGAGAAGAAGAGGGAGAAGATGGAGGAGAAGGAGTTGCTGGAGCTTTCCCCTCTGTGTCTTTCTACTTCTTATGCTTTGAAGAATCTCCCTTTTCGTGCTTCTTCTTGTCTGCATAAAGTTCATCCACCATTGCCTTCATGTCAAGAAATAGCTTCTGGAAATCCTTGACACTGAGCTCTGAACTTTGTCCACCTTCTTTCGCTTCCATCTGTGACGGTTGATTAACTCTTCGTCTTCCAATCTCTGGATTGTATTCTTCGAGTTCTCCTTCGCCTCGTTGCAACCTGGATCTCGTTAGCATTCAAATTGCAATACAAGCCACACACAAAGCTCTGATACCAACTTGATCTATATAGGATCTAGGACTAGTTGCTTACAAAATGCGTAACGTTAAAAGATCAATTATTACAACACTTAACTTAAATGATTACAAATTTAAATGCTCAAATAAATGAATGAACATAACATAAAATAATTAAATGCCAAGAATAAACTAAGAAAGAAAAGAGAGAAGAAATAGAGAGACGAAACCAAAATTGATAACGGAGTTTGTCCCTAAGGACTACATCTCCGGGTCCCTCTCCAATGGAGGACCGATCCGATTAGCTCCAAATTCAATTACAATGGCTTCAAGACTATCTCCTTCAGCACGCCAGCGATGACATTACTCATGTGCGTAAACGCCTCTCAATCTCTTCAAGCACTTCTCTCGCCATTCCACTGATTCTGTGGAACAAAGGCCTATAATCTTTTATACAAAAAAAGCTCTTGCCTAATTAGCTTAACCACTTGATTAAATGCATATCTTCTCCTAACAGCTCTGCACTATGTCCGGGTTTATCCTCCTACATCTTTTTGATCTTCGTGGTTAAGGAAAATTTTGTTTTTTATGGCTTATTTAGCCATTTTGATATGCCACTAGCCGACAAACTAATACCAAACCAACGGCCATCTATATATGTTTAGAAAGAATCGCTGGTGCAACGGCGGATGAACTCTTGTTTCTCTCGGGATGGAGGTCGCGTTCCAACCCGCCGCCTCGCTTTGTTTGTAACATCACGTAATTTTAAACAATAAAACCAAATCACAACCATAAATTCTTGAGGTAGCCTACGGGCGCAATGGTGGAGGCCGCGGCTCTTACACCGGGGATCTCGGGTTCGAAACTGACCCATATTTTGCTAAAACAAACTTAACTGCCCCCCGAGTGAACGCAGATGGAAGGTGCCACGTGTCAGCATATTATTCGCCAGACTGTGACAATGTGTCCGCTGACAGAGCCACCCACTACGACAACCGTACTGCTGACTGGGTGACACGTGTCGAACCCGGATTGGTCAAAATCTGCTGACGTAGCTCAACCGGTGACGACCGTGTTTCAACCGACCGCCACGGGATGACCGTGATACCGCTCGCATCAATGACACGCGGTTGCTTTGGGTTGATTGGTCCATACGACCGAAATACCGCCACGCAAGGTCGGGCCAAAATTCATCCATTTGGCTTCCGTGATTGCACGGATCGACACGCCGCAAGATGATGACGCTATCTTTCTGCACTTCAAGTCAACCGAATCTCTTGATCAAGTTTCTAACTCGAAAGATAATGGCGTCAGAATTTGACAAAACGAATGTCGCCTAATCATCTCTAACGAAGCTCTTCGAGATGACGCTGGTTCCATTGATTTCTGAGATGATTATTTTTTCCACCTTCTGGACGCCCCAAAAGCTAGTTTGACTGGAAGTTTGACTGGCCGTAACTTGCACAAACAGAGTCATTTTCACCCTGTTCAAGTTGCGTTGGAATCAGGACGTCGTTCTCTTTATGATGAAGCTGAAATCTATAGTATTGGGAACACTTCAATTTTCACTGAAAAATTGTCCCCCGGACCAGGATCACTACATGCTCCATCAAAGTACATTTTCCACACACCATCACAGTTTTTGCAACATGTTTATCAATTGGATCAACATTGGCTAATCCTGGCCTAGCTGGTTCTATCTTAAAATTCCCAAGATCCACATCATAAAAGAAATTGACTTGATCTTGAGGTACACAATCTACAATTTGGTTCATCCTTGGCTCCCTGCACAACTTAACTTCCTGGCCATTCACTAAAATTGTTGCATAAGATAAATCAAATTGGACATTTCCCCCAACCGTTGCCATCCACTGTCTTGATAGAAGCATCCCAAACTAAGGAGGGGTATCAATTATAGTTATATCTATATTATAGGCCACTTGAGGATAAGCAGCTAGTTTGATTTCAACATCTTTCATAATACTTACTACTAGAACATGCATGCTATCCATTGCATAGCACTTCCCCCCATTAGTATCCACCCACATGCCAAGCTTTTTCATAACTCCAACTGGCATGATATTGATAGAAGCACCAAAGTCTATCATGAAATTCCTCACCAGTTTGTTGTTTATAAGTAGCGTGGTGAAAAAAGGATCAACCTGTGGGAGATTTACCAAAACATCACTTAGACATACTTCTAGGACAATCACCTTCTCTTTCTTATTAACCATTTTAATGGCCATCTGATTTTCAAAACTTGTACTTTCCTCGTTTCCATTTGATATCAATTGAATTGCACTATCCCTATACTCCTTAATTCTCATCATCTCAAGCAGTGGGACAAACATTTTTACCTAAGATAAATCCTGAGAGAAGTCGAAAGAAGGACCCTCCACCTTAGTCGATTTCTTTTGCTCTAATGTTTCTTCTTTGTTTTCTTCCTTCTCCCCTTTATTCATTTGATCAACCTTCAGCTTTTCTTTGTATAACTCTCTGCTCTCCTCCTTTTGGACAAGCTTTTCTTCATACTTATCATGTTGCTTATTTTTTATTTTCTTCAAAACTCTTGGTGTTACTTTTCTATCTTTCATAAATATTCCCCTGGGAACACCTCCCTTTTCATTCACTATCCTATTTCTTAACCAGTAAGTTTGCTCTTTGTTTTTTCAACTACAACAATCGTTAACCTCTTTATTTCCTCGTTAGTGGGTCTCCTTACATTGCCTTGAGTAGGCACCTCAACAGAGTGTTGTTCTACATGATTTTCTTTAGAATCAGAAAAAACTTGTTGTTCAGCCATGTGAACATTGCACCTTTGATTTGAAACATCATACTCATAGCCTTCACCTTCTGAAGATGAATATTTCTCCTCAATGGGGTGAAAAGTATTTGAGGTCAAATACACTGTGTGATCTTCTCCTCTGTTACCCATTAACATTCCTTCTTCCTGCATTTCTTGGGCTACAACACAGTGGTCTGGGGAATGTGGCCCTTTAGAAACTTCACACCAAAGATTATTATTGACCATATATGCTCCCTTCTTCTTTAATAGATTTGGTGTTTCTTTGTTCCTAGGTTTATCTATTATAGGTTTTCCATCCTTCCAATTTGTATTGTAAGGCATGTCATGTAACTTAGGCCTCTCATTTTTGTATGTGTTCTCCTGTTTGTATTGATAGTTATTGACTTGTTGAGGAACTCTAGGATTATCTCTCTTACTGATCATCCCAGTAAATTTCCTGTTGTTTTCAATGGTCAGTGCTATGTTTTGGGCTTCAGCTAAATCTCTTGGAAACCTGTATCTTAGTTCATACCCTATTTTTGGATTGAAAGCATTCAAATAAATACTCAATGCTGCAGAGTCTGGAAACTTTGACCAAGGTGGTATCTTGTTTTGCAATTTGTTGAATCTCCGGTTAAAATCATAAATTGACTCATTTTGATTTTTTTGAATCCGTACTAATTCATGAAAAGCAACATCTGGTGCACATAGATTTCCATACTATTCAAGAAATCGATCCTGAAATTCTTGGATAGAATCAACAAAAGTTGTTGGAAGGCTATTGAACCAATCCCTATCTTCTTCAATGAGTGACATCATGAATAACCTCATATGTAAATCTTCATAAGGTATATCCAAATCTTGGAAAAAAGAATTAAAATTCCTCAAATGATCTTCAGCAGTAATTGCACTACTCCCTGTAAACTTAGGAACAAGACCTCTCCAACTTCTATCCATAGGGTAAGGATATAATTGAAACCCTCTCAAATCAAATTGTTTGATCACTGTTGTGTATTGCTAGGGGGGAGAGTTATGTAAGTGTTGATACTGGTACACTGGATTATTGAATTATGTATGAAGATATGGCACATATTGTTGACCATGAGGTGGTTGTACATTTATATGTTGTGATGTAGTATACAGTTAGTGGTTTGGCTACTTGTATTGATTTCCTATTTGACTATAAGGAGCCTTTGGCTGATATGAAGGCCCTACATTATTGTTTCCTTGCTTATGAGGTGGTATATACTTTGAAAGATTAGCTGTCTGAACCTTTATTTGGGCTTCCTGCAATTTCAAGTCTTGGAATTCCTTTATCTTTCAGAACCTTTGTTGTTCTTGTTCTGCCTTTGCTCCTTCTACTTCTTGTTTCTGAAACTCCAACTATATGTCGATAATTCTTTGTTAGTCAAGAACTCAAAATTTTCTTGAGGGGTTACATTATCAATGGGCTCATTTTGGTTACCCTCCATTCTTTGATCATTTTCCTGTTGATACTTGATTCCTTCAGCCTCAAGTTTAGCATCAAATTCCACATGTTTCTAGGGATTATAAAAGGGATTTCTTTTTTCTTGAGAGGTACAAGGTTCTCCACTTGAACTATCTCTCCATGTATCATAACGGTCATATGTTTCACAATGTGGTCTTGATGCTTTGTCTTTGTTTGTTATGCACATGTCATCAGATATCTTCTTACCCTTCTCATCCTTATGTAGCCACTTACTATTGCCAGCAGGACCTCCTTTGTGTTGGGATCTTCTACCATTCATGTTGAATTGATGCAATGTAATTGTTAGAGTCGCCACTCACTTTGTTAAAAGTGAGAAAAGTGAAATTATTCTTGATTTTATCCCCAGCAGAATCACTTTTTCTAAAACTTCTCAAATTATGAATCTTTCTTCAATGACTCTATATGATGGTCTTCAACCGGATATTCTACAATAACTCCCCAGTAGAGTCACCAATTTGTTAGCTCTCATAAACATAGGTTTGAACCACGAGAGGTTGCCAGGCTCTCACAACATTTCAGGGTAATAGAAAAGGCCAAAATATTTGAACCTTCTACTTTTTAGGTGTTGCTAGACCTAGGCGGGTATACCTATAACAATGAAGCAGACTTGACTTTTGTTTCTTTCTTAAAGTAATTTACCCACAATGGCAAATGGGAGTGGATAAATTAGTTTTATTCTTGTGAAAATTGTATAAGCAATATCAAGGCTATAAAAATGAATGAAACTAAGCAATGGAGTGGTAGAGATTAGTGCCTTATTGGGTGTATTGAGTCAAATGAAAGATCTGAAATAAATAACTTCTTTCTAGCAGATACTCTAATTGTTTGGCATACAAATTTGAGTTTATAACTTGTATAAACATGCAAGATATGATTACCAAGTTCTTCTTAATGATCCAAATTACTATGATTAATTAAAAGGATTTAATCATGTCTTGTAGGAACCAGTTAATTGAACCACACAAGAGTAGCAAGTGTGCTTTGATAAATTGAAAAATATCCTTGATATTTGAATTTAAATAATCAAGAAATGACAACCTTGGAGATAACTTCAGCAATACTTTCAATTAACACGACAAACAACTGATACTAGAAACCAAATCAAATAACTTCCATTGATATCTCTATTCTTTAAGACATGCATCATAGTCTCATAATTGTAAAACATTCTAATCTATTGTATTTTTCCTATTCGCTCTCTTCTATCTCCTATCACTATCAAAAATAAATATTTATACATCAGTTGTTTGAAAGGACATGTCCTTTCATATTCAAATCTCGGGAAATTATTTCATTCGAGATTTTACCAACGTTCAACAAACATCTGCTATGACATCCTATAGTTTCCTCGACACTCCGAGTCTCTCTGACTATCAACAAATCATATGTCACTAGGTTGTCTTCTAGTTACACTGACGTTCTGAGTCTCCCTGACTATCCCTTCGGTCTTGAATATGTGGCTGTGATTTTCACCGATGCAAACATGTTGTTGTCAATTTGTAAGTCAGGCAAACGTTCCACAGATTAATCGTATCTTGCAGAGATTTTTTCTTCAGTCTATTTTCTGATCACTTAGACATAATGATTTTCTTGCCGATGAAACTACACTCAATATGACCTTTGTATCTCTCACCAATGAAGTCTATCTCGCCAATGAATTTTGCTATCAGTGAGAGCAAGAATATTGCTAAGTCCCTTACCGATATAATTCCATCACATCGGCATGGAGGGTCGGAAGGACCCCAAACTCATCTCAATAACATTGATAGAATCCACCTTTGCCTTATTGGCAAGACCAGATGAATGCTTCAGGACGTTACTTCGATGACTCTAGTCTCACCAACACATCTCTTTATGCTTCGATCGGTAAGACACAAATAAGCTTGATATGACTTATTCGGATGACCATTGTCTTGCTAATAGAACCCTTTTTTTCATTGTGACTGTGAACTGTATCTTCCTAATGTGTATCATCAAATAAAAGTTTATCGGTATGACATTCCCGACCTCTTGCTGATAGACTGCAAAAAGACATACGTTAGTATAAAATTCTTTATGGATCGAGGAGACCCTCATCATCTCTTGCCGATATGATTTATACATTGAAATACTCAAGGTTAGATGAATTCTATTGGACCAAATGACAAAAACCAACTAAAACATGGGAAAAATGTTATGAAAAGCAGATTCTTATACTCATGGTATGGGCTTCTTAGGAAACTTATGAGTATAGACAACCATAAAAATTTCAAAATTTTACAATTCTAATAGGTGCTTCTTGTTGACCTTTCACTGTCCACACCATCTTGGGTATGTACAAGATAATCATGGAAAAAATAGGCCCTTAAGTGGCAATGAAATTCAGAAAAATTAGAGTTAGGAAACTTGACGTTAAAATTTGAATAAGTTATCTATATTATTTCAAAAATATGTAAGAATATAAGGCATGTGCAGGATCATGGTATGCCAAACAGCCCTTTAAGTGGCAAAAATTTAGGAAAAAATCAAGTTAGGGCAACTCTGACGTGAACATTTGAATAAGTTATCTATATTATTTCAAAAATATGTAAGAATAGAATTTGTAGAAAATTGAATGTAGTTTCTAAAATACTAGGTTTATTTAAAAATAAATAAAATCTATTTGGTGAAAAATTTGAAATTTCAATGCAAGAGTACTTAAATTTCAGGAAAAATAAGAAGTAGGTGTCTCCGGTCAACTTAACCATAATAAAATGATAATATTTTGCAAGATTTTATATATAAGTAGAGGACTCCTATGTCTGGATGTGATGCATATTTTTTGTAATTTTTTTCCAAGTAAATAATTAATTATGAATTTTTTATTACAACTTTTAAAAATATAAAACTCTGCCCTCTGTCTGACTACCTTAACTTGGCTACCGTACCCATGAAATTTAATTTTTCTTTTTAATCTATATTATGTAAAGTATATAGAATGTGACACATGTTTTGATTCAAAAATATGATACTGTTTGAAAGTTATAGATGTTTTTCAATCACCATCGGGACGATCTTTAGTCAATTTAATAGAAAATGAATAATAATTATTTATTAAATTCAAATTAAATCATACCTTTTATATATTTTGGAAAGCTGAGAATCTCCCTCTAAAACCCTTTTCGCTTCATTAATTTTATGCGGAAAAAGTCGCCGTACCACATACCCTACAAATATTACCACTTTTTGGCATACCATGATCCCGCATATAGCCCATAACTGTGAGGGAAATTGAATGAGTTTCTAAACCGCTAGGTTTATTTTTCTTTTTAAAAGTCTATTTCCAGGAAAATTTGAAATTTCAATGCAATAGCACTTAAATTTCCAGGGAAAAAAAATAAGGTGTTTTGTTTGACCACCCTAAGGGTATGTGCAAGATCATCATAAAAAATAGTCTCTTAAGTGGCAAAATTTTAGAAAACTCAGAGTTAGGAAACTTGATGTAAAAATTTGAATAAGTTATCGATATTATTTCAAAAATATCTAAGAATAGAATCTATAGATTTAATTGAATGTAGTTTCTAAACTACTAGGTTTTAAAAAAAAAAAATCTATTCAAATGGTGAAAATTTGAAATTTCAATGCAGTAGTACTTAAATTTCAGGGAAAAAATAAGAAGTAGGTGTCTGTCTGACCACCCTAACCACAATAAACAGATAATATTTTTTTATAAGATTTTAGCTATAAGTAGAGGACTCATGTCTTAATGTGATGCATATTTTTTTATAATTTTTTTCCAAGTAAATAATTAATTATGATTTTTTTATTAAAACTTTTAAAAAATATAAAAACTCGTATGTTTGACCACCTTAACTTGGTTAAAAATTCATGAAATTCATTTTTTCTTTTTTTAATCTTATAGGATGCAAAGCATAGAATGTGATGCATGTTTTGGATTCAAAAAAATTGATACCATTTGAAAGCTATAGATGTTTTCCAATCAGCCTATCAATTAGGACTTTAGTCGTAATTCAAATAGAAAATGAATAATAATAATTTATTAAATTCAAAGTAAAGCATAATTTATATTCATGGAAAGTTGAGAATCACCTTTAAAAACCCTTTTTGTTTCATCATTTTTGAGTAAATAAAAAGTCGTCAGCCACATACCCTACACATACCCATCATATCGCCACTTTTTGGCCCATCATGATCCTCCACATACCCTTAACCACAATAAAATGATAGTATTTTTTTATAATATTTTAGATACAAGTAGAGGACTCATGTCCCGATGTGATGCATATTTTTTAATTTTTTTCTAAGTAAATAATTAATTATGAATTTTTATTACAACTTTTAAAAAAATATAAAAACTTGTATGTCCTGGACCACCTTAACTTGGTCAAAACTTCATGAAATTCAATTTTTTTTTTTAATCCATAGTATGTGAAGCATAGAATGTGATGCATGTTTCAGATTCAAAAAATGTGATACCGCTTGAAAAGCTATAGATGTTTTTCAATCAACCTATCAATCAGGACTTTATCATAATTCAAATAGAAAATGAATAATAATAATTTATTAAATTCAAAGTAAAGCATAATTTATATTGGTGGAAAGTTGAGAATCTCCTTTAAAAACCCTTTTTGTTTCATCAATTTTGGGTAAAAAAAGGCCATAAGCCACATACCCTACACATACCCATCATATCGCCACTTTTTGACCCATCATGATCTTGCACATACCCTCTTATTCTTTTCCAATTTCTTCTCAGCCTTCTTGTCAAGACTATGTGAACCATTGTTCACTTTGGGAGATTTATTCTTTCTTTTGTTTTGTGCTACAGGACCTACATGATTTAATCTACAATCCTTAGCTATGTGACCAAAACTATTTCAATTGTAGCACACTAAATTCATGTCTAAAACAAGAGAAAATGAATATCTATTCACACATTCTGTGCTCCTTCTAGGTGCAACTCTACAGTCACAAGCCCTATGACCAAACTGATTACAAATATAACAATAACCATAAAAAAAATGTGGAGTACTTGGTCATATCTTTTCTTTGTGTAGGATGAGGTGCCCTTCTTGTCCTTTGCTTCTCCATGTATCTCATCCTTGTGAATCTATTTGCATCAGCTCCCTTTGTATACTACTTCTTCTTAAGGTTTTTAGGGGTTGGATTCTCCACCTTCTTATCTATTATAGGCTTCTTCTTCTAATAATTAGAGACTAATTTTTTCATCCTTTTGCATGCAACCAATTTCTTCTCTTATGTTTCTTTCTTCATATTCTTATCTATTGCGGGCTCCTTCAACTTAGCAATAACATCCTTAACTGGTTTTCCATCTCCAAAGGTATTTTCCTTGGTGCAACATCTTTCTTCTGCTTTAAATATATCATATAATTTGGCAGAAGCACTGGTAAAGGAATTCTTTCCTTTCTTAAATCCAAGGCCAACCTTTTCCTTAGGTTTGGATGGATTTTGTGAACTAACCAATTCATCAAGCATTTTTGAGTGACCCTTCAAATTTAGGCCTTTATCAATATGCTCTTTAGCCTTTTCTAAACCTTTTCTTAGGGCCACTACTTCTGAGCTTCCAACTTCATGCAATCATCTGATTTAGACTATAGTTCAAATTTAACATCTTCTACTCTCTTTTCTTCTTCCACTTGTGTCTTCAAGCTAATCACTATTTGATTAGACTCTCCAAGACTTTTGGTTAGCCTTTCTATATCTTTTTGTGTATGGATTTTTTGTTCTTCTTCATTTTCTTTTCTCAACCTTTTAATCTAATGCAGAGTAGAGATGAGTTCACCCTCACAGTCAACCACTCCATCTTCTTACCAGAGGTTTCAACTTCTTCTTCTTTATCAGACCTCTCAACCTCTTCATTAGAGGTCATTCCAAATGGGTCAAATTCACAAAAATATTGATGTTCATCATCTGATCTGCCACTAACATTAGACGACTCATTTTCTTCTCTTGTGTGTAGATTCTTCTTATTTTTCTCTTTATTGTTCTCTTCTTTCTTAGAGTTATCTTTTTTACTAGGAGAACATTTAGCAACAAGAAGACTTATTCTACCAGAAGAGTTAAAACTTGTAGGGGGTAGCTTACCTCTATTCTTTCTGGATCCTTTCCTTGGTCTTCTAATGAAATCAGCTTGCTTCTCATTAGTCTCCTCAGATCTAGAAGTAGATGGTTCTTCTTCTTCACTTCTATCTGCAACAACTCTCATGGATGTGTTTGTAGTCTTCTTATCTTCACTTGTCTTCAAACTTTCATACTTTCCTCCATATGCCTGAATCTTGGCCTGCACCTTATTGCCATCTCCTTCATAGATCCTCTTAAACTTGTTCCAAACTTCATGTGCAGTTTGGAAATGCCTAACTTTGATAAACACAGAGCTTGATAGCCCATTAAGAATTGTGTCCATTGTCTTAGCAGTATCCTCATATGCCTTCTTTTTAGCCTCAATAGTTGAAGGTGTAGAAGGAAGTGTATATCCATATACTTCAGACATCCACGCATCAAAACCTATGGATCCCAAATATCTCTTCATCAATGAGCTCCAAAACTTATGGTCTGATCCATTAAAGAGAGTTACTTTTGTAGATGATCCTTCCTTATTAGCCATTTTGTGTTCACTTATCCAAGATCAACCCGAGATGATTAAGCTTCTCCTAGGGAACCTAGGGCTCTGATACCAATTTTTGGAACACAACAATCTACTAAGAGGGGGGGTGAATCAATAGATATTAAAACTTAGCCCTTTAACACTTTCTGTAGTTAATCTTTTTAAGCTCTATGTACCTTATGCAGATCAATCCCTTTTAACCATTTAGTGTAGATTCAAACAAAAAAAACAAAGAAATAAATATGCACACAAACATAAGCATCATATAACACCAGATGTACGTGGAAAACCCAAGATTAGGAAAAACCATGGTGAGAAATGCTACTAGGATCTACTATCCTAAACTATCCTCACAAATAGATGACTATTAGAATATTTTAGGGAACCAACCCAAGGAAGCACCAACTCCCTGATTTAGGAGCACCAACTCCAAGGAGACACAAATCCCCTACACTGAGCACCAACTTAGTTATTTAATGGCAACAACTAATCATAATTACAAAACAATATTACAATTTGTTCTATTGAACACAATTCTATATTACAACTAAATTTGCAACTATACAACTATATGTTGCAATCTTTGGAACTTACTCTCTGCTGCTAAAGTTGCAATCTTAGAAACACACACCTTTGCACCTCTCTTCACTACTCTTTCTCCTCTTCTCTTCCTTTCTATTTTTGATCTGCACTTCTCTTTTCTCTCTACTCTACACTCTCCTATGCACTTAGAACATCCACTATTCTATTTGTTGCACCTTCACTTCTACACTTGAATATTAACCCAAATAATAATATTTTTTTAGGTTCTATAGAATTAGTGCATTCTTTGTTTGCTTTTTCTCACTCTTCACACTCTTTTATTGTAGACTCTCTACACTTTCAACAATGTCTAATTGTCTATCTTTTCCTTGACTCCTCTTACTTGTCATCATAGTCTCAAGATTCTCACCATTGTTCTAATCATCTTGAATATTTTGCTAGGGTTTTCTTTAGCTGCTAACTTCACCAACAAGTTGCATGTTCTTTTCGATCCATGTGCCTCCATCAAATTTAAATCTGATCTATTGACAATGGCATACAATCAAAACCCTAAATCTGATATGCAATAAATGCATTTTCTTCTTTGATCGGTCTAATTTTGATCTCTCTTGACGTGGCAATCTGTGTCACCAACTTGTAGATAAAATCACCTATCAAATGTTTGTTCCAGAATAGTTCAATGAATTAAATTCATTCTCTATGTCAGTTACCATACGGGACCCTCATTTACACAAACCTAGCCGTTGAATACCTTCATCTTTGAAACTAGGCCGTCAATCCATTCTTCGCACCAAAATCCTATGATCCTTCGTTCATCTTGGCATCTTTAAATCACCATCGTCCAATCAGTCATCTTAAAACTAGCATCATCAATCTTCATCTATATACTATCACTTTACATCGTCGAATCTATACTCTAGCATGTTGAGTTTAGACTCTTTAGAGTCTCTTCGATAATCACCACTCTTTGTGATGACTTTCTTTCTCTTCAATGAGAAAATTCTTGCTTTGCTAGTTGTGGGGTCACCCTGACCAAGTCATTGCCATGTAATCCACAGTGAGGATGTGGATTAAGATCAATTTATTTTTTCCACTTTTCATTGCACATCACCAACTACCTACTTCACTTCAGAATCAGGTCCCACAATCATCGACATGCCAAAGGGACAATTCATCAATTCTCATCGAAGTCTATCTATCTCTTCGAAAAGGTTCTTTTTGATCTACACCGTTTGATCACTGTCAATCAATCTCTACCATTGCCCACCATACCACCAGCTAAAAGCATGGGCCCACAAAAACTGTGAAAGTTGGTGGGCTAATGCCACCTATCCTCCTTTGTCATCACCTTCTTCCTCATCACGTGTATGCTAGACCCACCATCAGAGTGTTGAAGGGACACTAAAAAGACTCCTACTGACATGTTGAGGTCTCTCTTATCATATACCTTTGCATTCACACTTTCTTCTGCAACTTCACCTTGGTCAATGCAATTTAACTGCTCCCACCTTTCAACCATGTCATCTTCACTAAACACCATTGCTTTCTACCACGTGTCATAATCTAACTTTATTGTCATCACCACGTGTCTACCACACCACTGCCAACTTGTCCACCTTTTCATTGTGTCAAAGCGACTCATTATATAGTCACTTTGATATACATTCTTCTCCCTGATGAGATGCCATCGGAATGTCGAGGGGACTCAGTGCTATGTCCCACCGATATGACACTATCTCCCTGATGATATGTCTAGGTGTCATCACTTGCTCAACTGATTATAGCCATGTGTCTTGCACATCACTACCACACATCATCCAACCTCACCGCATGTCACAATCCTGCTAGCCCACAGGGTTAACCTAGGTCAACTCTTTTGTACGACGAGATGGTGGGCTTTTGCCACTTATTCATCAAAGCCACTTCATCATCTTACTACACATCACACCTTCCATCCATTCATCAGAGTATCAAAGGGACTCAAGATACTGTCTCTTTGAAATGTCATTGTCACTCCAATATAGCATTATTTCTCTCCATTGCTTTATCGACGAGATACACAAACCTCTACTCGATATAGTATTTTCTCCCCGATCAGACACATTGACTCTACCAACCTACATAGAAGGTACTTCAATGTAACTCTAACCGAAATATAGCCTTCTCCCCGATACAAACAAATATTTCAATTATGACATAGGAAAAATTGTAATTGTTGAATATTTGTCAAACCA